>VZRQ01001805.1:1560708-1587623 GCA_013397975.1 Machaerirhynchus nigripectus
GAGAAAGTGCTTTGTTTAATGGTGAGCCCTATGAAAGACAAAGACTAGAATTGTTAAGTCCTTCCCTTCCCTTCCCTTCCCTTCCCTTCCCTTCCCTTCCCTTCCCTTCCCTTCCCTTCGTCTCTGAACACCATCACTGAATCAATACCTAGTACATTCCAAATGAAGGAAAATGTATATTTTTGAATCTACTTCCTGTATCAGATGACCACTTCCCATCAAAACCAGTGAGTGCTTTCTCTTGTCCTTAATTTACTTTTACCAAGATCAGTGAACTGCCACCTTCTTGCTGGAAAGTGTGTTTCTTCCATATGGAATATTACAGTTTTTAAACTTTGGATGATGTTAATGACTTCATTTAAAAAAAAAAAAAAAGAAAAAAGAAAAGAAAAAAGAAAATAAAAGAATCTCAGCTATTTTTTGCACCTTCTTTTTGCTTGTAACTCCTGCAATCTGGCACCAAAGTTACAGTAGGCACACTGAAAAAATGCTATGGTTTATCTTCATTAAAAAAGTACAAATATGAACCTCTTTTTCAGAAATGCAGTTTCCACAGTGACCATGCAATATCATCTGTTGTTTGTCATATGGTGGTGTAAGACACCCACTTTCACTTGCTGATGTCAAAACAATAAATGAAAACTGAGAAATCCTGGCACGCATTGCTACATATTCTTAATATAGATGTGAAAATAGATACCACTCACAGTTTTGTTTAGTATAATCATTTGATCCTCTGACAGAAAAATGTCACGGATAAATATATATAGCCTGATCATCAAAGTTATTTTATATGCCTTCTGCTATGAGCTTCGATAAGGATGTTTGCACAGGCAGTGGAAGCAGTCCTAGTTATATTCCCCTTATCCCATTTCCAAGGCTTATTCTCTGGAATATGATCACTGTAATGCTGGCAGTGTCCAACAACGCCAGGCAGGTTCCACCCTGCACCAAACAGTCACGGATGAGCCCCATCTCTCCAAAGCTACCAAATGTATTTCATTAAGCTTCTTTGTAGATCTAACCTCAGCCTCATTGCCGTAAATAAAAATCCTATATCTTGTGTGAACCAAAGGGAAACAAATGGTACTGTGGGATAAATCTGCCTGTTTCCACACAGGCTGGTAATATTTTATGTTCGTAGCCATTCCAAGTTACTATGTGCCTCTCTCCCACTGGCAGCTTTTACTTACTCATTGCTTGTATGATGGCATGCGACCTTTGCTATCAGGTGAAGTCATCCAGGATTTGTGTTTTTGGAATGAACCTCCAGCCACTACCATAAATTTATACATTAAAAGTGAATTTGCTGCCCTGAATAGCAGTTTTGCTAGACTGAAGATGTTACATTTTAACTTAGTAGAAAACATTAATTATTAGTAGGAAATACAGATGGGATTCAAATTTCCATATATATTTGATCTATAACTGGAAGCAGAAAGTAAGTCTCTCATATTTGATCCTTGTTCAGAGGAAGCTCATTTCTACAGGAGCAGTCAATGTCATTTTACATGAAACAGTTGACAGCTCTTGCTGGAGGGCTGGATTTAATCTCAACAATCTTTGACCTGGTGCTTGCACGGTACTTTGAGCACTGCTCCAGGAACAAAGCAGTCTCACAAACCGCGGGTATAAGCCAGCCAGTTTTATATCCATGCCTCTGAGAAGGCAAACTCCTAGCTTTTGGATCTGCCCATTATCTGCTGGGTTGGGGGGCAGTTAAGTCCAAAAATAACTGTAGGGAAATTAAAATGCTATGTTGCTCTTCCAGCTACTTCTATTATTACATCTAATTATTGTGAAAACCTTTCCCCAGTTCTCACCAGTAATTTTTTCACTGAAATAACTTGCCATAATAGCTGCCATCAAAGCTCTTTGATTCAACTTTAGTTATTTTAAATTCCCTAAACCACGCTTGGAACTTTCTTGAGACAAGTTTATAGTGACATATCCACTGCACAACTCTGTCAAATGCAAAGCAAAACCTGACTCCATGAGTCAATTTTTTTTTCTGAAACTGATTATACTGACATGCTTTATACTATAGATAGGGTAGAAAATTCAAGTTTTAGTGCTAAACTTAGATGTTAAAGTAGCAGAGGAAATGCACTTGTCTGAAGGTGTAAATTTTTAATTGCTCTTAATGTATTTTCTTGTGTATTGCCCTCACTAACTTCATATACCAGCAGGCTTGTAGAAGTACTCAGCTGGTTACTATCCAGTTTTCAGTTCATTTTTACTGAGACAATAGTCCTAGGAAACAGGAGCTTGGATTGAAAAAATCAAAGTTTCAGCAAGAATCAGGAGAAAATTTCAGAAAACATTTTATCAGATTTTCCATAAAGATCGTGTAGAGTTTTTTAAACATCTGATAACCTCCAGTGTGACTACCAGACTTGAGCTTCTCCTCTGATATGATATATCTGTATTTCCCTAAATAGCTCAACAAGTCAATTATATGGCTGGTACTTTCTTTTATTTTGAGCTTTTCTATGTACACTGATAATATTCTGAAAAAGTTTCCCAGGATTTTATTCAGTAGAATCCAATCTAATTAAGTCTTGATACTTTAATTAAGAGATGAATAGACAAAAACTGCAAATGAGGCAGGTTACAGATCAGGTCCAGGATAAGTTTTGGGATTTTTTTCTTTGAAAATTGCCATTTTTTATTCTGACTTATTAAAATTAAATTCACAAGACTATTTCTAATATTAACGAAAGATAACAGCCGGTAATAATGTATTGACTACATTGCAGTATACTGCTGCAGAAGGAGAGGGATTGTCCCAGCTTCACAGTGCTTCCAGGACAGCAAAACACAGTTGCACAGGGCCCCTGTCTCTGTGTCCTGGTCAGAGAGTCTCGCTCTCTTAGCTAGTCCTCAAGTTTTGGGATATAACAATCGATAAGCTCAAAAATATGCAGACCAATAATGACAGCTGTTCTGTAGAATTAATAAAATTTTACATTCCCATAGCTGCTTTCCTGCCATGTGTCTAAGAACTGTTTAAGCCTAATGCTTCAGAAACAACCTAAAAAGGCAGTTCCTCTATCACATTTTTATAATCAGTTGCATATTTTTATATTTTCTCATCTTATGTCACCAATAAGGCCCTATATTACTCTCTGACTACACATTGCTGTATCAGCTTCAGTAAATTCTTTCCTTAATAGGTTCTGCTACACAGTATCTTAAGAAAGCTTCTGGATAGTCTCACTTGGCCTGTCAAAAGGACTAATAAAGTCTACTTAGTACTTTGTCAGGTTATGATTATTTTTATGTGGGTTAAATGCTACTCCTGTTATATTTAATCATGTCATTTTTGAATAGCTGCAAGTGAAAAATCCAGTTGTAATCAAGAAACAAGTTTGCAAGTCTTGAATAAACCATTTATACAATTTAAACAAAAGTGGAAATCAACTGTGGCATTTTAGTGCCTTGCATGGTGATTTTTCTTTCTTAAGACAATTTATGGTTTCGTAACTTCCCATAATTCAGAGCACATGAAGCACGTGAAATGGAATTTACTTTTTGTTTGTCAGGTTTATTCCATTTCAGACATTAACAACAGGCCAAAATACTGACACTGGTTTTAGAGGATGGCAGTGCAGGTAGTAAATGGCAACAGAGACCTCTCTGTGTGCTCCCCTCCCAGGCATTTTCTGAATTTGTCAGGCGATGTCAACACCACCAACTGTGGCATAGACACATTTTGTCAGAACCAAAGGCGGTGAGGTGAGTACTGACTCAGCTGCAGCCCCCTGAACAGCCCAGGTGTACTAAAATCAAACTGTTTTCTTCTTCCAGGATTCACAGTCAGCTGCGCTGACTCTCCTGTGCACTCTGATGTTCAGGCAGAGAGTCATCTGCCCTAGCTTTATTGAAGGCAATAGTTCAAACAGGAATGCCAGTATAGAGGAAATAAATTACACATTGTCTTCCATGACATAATATTCGTGGCACCACTGCAGACCTCTCCCTCACCCCTGAAAGGATTGAAGTGACACAATATTAAACGTTTGGAGACAGTCAAATGAAATAGAGTATTCCAATTCAAGTCAAACAACATGAAAAAAAATGAAGTGTTTTGATATTCCTGATGAAAAATGAAAAAAAGACAGAAAAATAGTCTTCCTGAGCACAATTTCAATGCTGTGTTCTCTGGGTTTCATCAAGAAGTATTATTTTTAACTGGTTAACACTATTTTAAATTATTTTATGCTGCATTGTTTACGTACCTGACTGAATGGAAATTTATGTGAATATGCTTAGACAAATGTTTTGTTGCACGTCTCCCTCATGAGAAGAATTTATTTTGCATATTTGTCCCTTATCAGAGAATCACAGAATGGGTGGGGTTGGAAAGGACCTCTGGAGATCATCTAGTCCAACTGTCCTGCTGAAGCAGGTTCACTGTGTTGTACAAGATGGCATCCAAATGGTGTTTGAGTATCTCCACAGAAGAAGAGTCCGCAGCCTCTCTGGGCAGTCTGTTCCACTGCTGTCACCCTGAAAGGAAAGAAGTTGTTCCTCGCATTCAGATGGAACTGCCTGTGTTTCAGTTTGTGCTCATCGCCCCTTATCCTGTCACTGGGCACCACTGAAGAGTCTGACCCCATTCTCTGAACACCTTAAAACGTTTTTATGCCTTGATAAGATCCCCTCTTTTTCAATCATCTCTTCTCAAGGCTGAACAGGCTCAGCTCTCTCAGCCTTTCCTCCTAAGAGATGTGCTCCAGTCCCCTCATCATCTTTAAGATGGTGAGATGGTTAAACTCTCATGGTAAGGCTCTTTCAGTGATCAGTCTGAGGTTGACCCCTTTCCTTTCTGAGTTGTGTCCACTTAAAACAGCTTTGAGAAGGAGCAGGGAAGAGAAGTGCTGCAAGACTGAACTGTGTTAATACTCAAAAGCATCCTACACTCCAGTAAACTGTAACACATAAATTCTAAAAATTTGGCAAAAAGGAATGTTGTTTACCTGATACCAGGCGGTTTTCCAGGGACACTGTGGAGGAGTCCTTACATTAATGATCTTCGAACATGGATTTGAGGAAGATCTTCAGGTCAGTCATAGCTGTCAGTGTAAATTAAGACCAATTCATTTCAAGGCTGGGGTATTCTGACACGAGCCATATACTGATAAAAAATCATATGGTAGAAGCAGAATACCAGGTTGGAAGATACCTCAAGGATCATCTGTTCCAACCCTTCTTGGCAAATTGAGAATAAGACCCAAGAACTGCCTTTGGACCTGCAACCCTAAATGAACACTAGCAGATTTAGAATTCCTTGTCCAGCCATATTTTCCCGTTTTACATTTAATATGTAGGCAAATTACAGTAATCATACAAGTCCTATTTCTTAATGCTTATGCATGTTGTCCATTAGCAATATTACCAGAGGATCTGTCAATATTTTTTTTTTATTTTGCTATCGCTGAGGCCTGCTGTGCAATTAGTCAATGTAAATAAAAGCTAGGAATCACAGGAAAAAATATTCTGAATGTACATCATTCAATATGCCACATTGCCACAAATGTGCTATAGTGTTTCCCTTGCAGATTTTTAGCAATCTCCATGAAATTTTCTACAGATTTATTAAGTAGCTTGCCTTAGATGACTCAGTGTATGTATACCAGCTAATTGGGTGATACTCCGTAATTGTTCTCAAAGTCTGTTATCAGCATCCACTACAGACACAGCAATAGCCTAAAATAGCTATTATATAGCTATTTAGCTATATTAGCTAAATATTTATTTTCTTTATTAGCTAATTTATATTATTATATAGCTATTTAGCTACTATATAATGGACAAGTTATTTATTTTAAAGAGAGGCAAATATCCTAAGCTGTAGCAGAAATGAAAAAGTTTTAAAAAAATAAAATATGGAAGTTTTAAGTTCATTTTTATTTTTAGTTCTTTGTCAAACTCTATGAAGGATTTCAAAAGTTTGACCCTTTGGAGCCCCTGCCATCTACGCAAATTTCTAATCCAGTTTTTCAGTTCACAGAAAACATTTTTCTCTTCTGTTTTACTTGGCTTGAATTTCAATTGGAACTTCTCTTTCCCACAGTGTACTCTGAAATGTCAGATGAAAGGGAGAGAGAGTTCAAGCATTTTCTTAATGGATGGTGGAGTCAGCAGCAAAGGTCTGTGACTTGCTAACTTGGAGTCAGCACCCTCTTCTGTAGTGTACATCCTAATTCATCACCATGCTCTTCAGATTTGAAAATACATTTATAATGTACCCTCAGGAAGTGTGCCTTGGCCAGTGCACTAGCCACGTGTTGAAGGAGGAGTGTGCACAGCAACCCTCACCCTTCCTGTAGGACATGCAGCCAGCCCCTGCAGGATAGGGCAGAAAGGAACCCTGTACCGCAGCAACTCACAAAATCTATTTCTCATCAGCTACATGGATTTCAAAAACACCAGTAAAATATTCTAAATCTTTGCACTGCCAGCTGGAAACACCTGATGAAAAAGCGGGCTTTGCATGGTTCTTTCAATGTCATTGTATGTGAATTTGAGGTTGGTTTATAAAATAAACTGATGAAAAGCAATGATGTGGTTCACTTTTAAAGCTTGCAATAAGAGCAGCAAGTAACATAACAGAGTGGAAGACATCCTGTTACTACCAAGTAGTCTGTTTTGGTCTGATGCAAAGTCGTGCATCTCCTAAATAGAAGACAAAACTGTGGGAAAACAACTTGCAAGTCTGTAAAAGCACCAAAAATCAATGCTTGTATTATATATTCCAGGAAAGAAGGCTCTGACTGCATCTTCACTGAACAGCAGTCTTCACTCTTCAGCTGTCAGAGAGTACTCAACCACACAGGTTCTGTTCTCAAGAATTGCTCTGGCGAGCACGTATTTCTAGCACTGTAGCTGCAACACTATTAAAATCAAACTTACTTTCTCTTTCTCACTATAACTCTAAATGGGCTTGGACTATCAGTGCTGTATGAATCTACAACACAGACAATTGATTATGCTTGTACATCAGTATCAACTGTGGGTATGACCTCTTTCATTTTCTTAGCAAACCATGGCACAAATTCTTGACACGTATTACGAATCATATTTCCCAAGCTGCTGTCAGCCATCCTGCTAAGAGTGAAACTGTGGTTTACTAGAGTAGCTGACAGGTTGATGCTCATGCATAAGCACACAAGATAGAGAGCGAGTCCTGCGGGACGGTGTGTGCTGTGCTCAGAGAGACGTTTTAGTGCGTGTTCATCTTTGAATGCAAACGCAGCCTCATTATTTTTGAGAGCTGACTCAGATGTTTAATACCACATATATGTTGGCCAAGTTGGCAAAACTGAAGCCAGAATACGGTGCACTTTGCAAGGCTGAACCCAAGGGGCCTTTCATCTCAAAAAATAAGTGTTGCTGATCATACTGAAAAGTCAGACACTCGTCACTGTTGCATGCTGAGTACCAGTCAGCTGCTGATACAAAACGTATCAAAAACCAGCTAGAATAAAGATTTGCATTGGTATTATTTTATAATTTGTTGAAAAATACTAGGCAGCAGTACTAAAAAGTTTGAACCAAATTGTATACTTATAAGTTAGTGTACAGCTTTCAAGG
This sequence comes from Machaerirhynchus nigripectus, assembly GCA_013397975.1. Lineage (NCBI taxonomy): Eukaryota > Metazoa > Chordata > Aves > Passeriformes > Dicruridae > Machaerirhynchus > Machaerirhynchus nigripectus. The sequence continues at coordinate 1,568,308 of VZRQ01001805.1, forward strand.
ACTTCATATCTGGTGACTCCAGTGTAGCCACATGCCTCGCTGTGTGAAAGCAGAATTTGGCTCTATGACAACTTAAAAACAAAAAGAAGGCTTTCAAACCTGTTTGTGGATAAATACTTTGTACCAAAGACCTTTGTATTTCAAAATAAATGAATCACTACACCTTTTGTTTAGAAAATACCTTTTCAAATTACTTCATCCCTGGGAAAACCAAAAAAAATCACATATTTGAATTGAAACACTTTTTTTTAGTGATAAGACTTATAAATATCCATGACATACAGCATACAGAGCTATTTTCAGCTATTAGTGATATTTACGGGGCACTTTACTAATTCATCTTTACATTCTAATAGGAGAAAGTCTGTTAATGAAATTGAGACACTATAGCAACGGTTCAAATGGTTTATATATAAAACATATGCAGATGGAAAGAACTCACCTAGATGATCACATCTGATTTTAAACTATATTATTTACTCTCATTAGCATGATTATGCACAAGATAATAACTAAAGGGGGAAATCAGACCATAGCATTGACAAATGGCTGATCAACTTTAATAGTTTTAAATATTACTAAAATCCCTGGTGTACTTTCCTGCTCCAGCTACCCTTTTCCCAAATTCTTCAGTTGACAGCATAAGCCAGGAACTGTCTCAGTGTTCAGTGTGCATGTGGTCACCTTCTGAGAGTAAAAGAGTTTAGATGCGTGGATATGAGTATGTCTATTTCAAGGCCAGGTAAAATTCCATAGTCCGTTGAAAATCACAGACACAGAGCATAATTTCAGTCTGAATGGTTACCCAGTCCAGACCCTTGCTCATGGTAGGGCAAACTTCAGTTAGATCATTGTTGAAGCCACCTGTCACTTGAGTTTTCAATATCTCCAAAGATGGAGACCCCGCTGCATCTCTGGACCACCTGCTGCAGTGTTTTACCACCCTCACTGTGAAGAGATTTTCCTCTCACTATCCTGTATTTCTCTTGATAAAGTTTCTGTCTGTTATCTTGACACATTTTGCAGTGTGCACTGTGAAGATTCTGACGCCAACATCTGTACAGACTTCCATGAAATAATAAAGAAACCAGTGAGACCATCATGAGCCTCCTCTTCTCCAGACTGCACAAATATAGGTCTATCAGCTTTTCACACTATGTGCTCCAGCCTGCCAAATGTCCTGGTGCCTTTCCACTCCAGTTTTTCAATATCTTTGGAAGCACAAAAGTGTGCTTTTCACACCTTTTTTTTCCTTGTGAGCAGCAAAGGCTAATAGTTCCCATGAGATGGTGCCTTGGCAATTCCTCTGCAACATCCTCAGTCTGGGTTTGTGACAAGCAACAGACTTCTTCATATTTCCAGTGTGTAGGTAAATTGACTCTTACATAATTGGAGTAGCACATACTGATCTGTATTAATTTTGCCTATGAAATCTGGTTCAGGAAATCCCAGCACAGAGTCATGCTGGCACTAGGCAGGAAACTAGAAGCACTATAGCAGCATTTCCACTGAAGATGATCCAACTGGCATTTTAATACACAAACCCTGTGATGAAAAGCAGTATGTACTAAGCCAAGCAGAAATCTTAACTAATGTGGCTTTATTCCTCCCAGTATTCAAGGTTCTCCTTTTATACATAACTCTGGCAATTCTACATGGTACTGCAATGTGCAGTATAGACAGAGTCTTCAGCAGAGCCAACTGCATTCACTGTGACTAGAGCCTGGAATCTTCCTTTTTCTACCAGATGGCATAGTTTTTTACTCCTGACACAGAAATGAACTTATAGCTGGTCTTTAATACTTTAAAAGAAAAAGCATTTAGCTTCCATTTTGAAATCTGTTTATCTGGCTTTTCAGTGCAGATAGTACTTCCAACAGCCCACTTCATATTAATCCTGACATCTTTGATGGTCTGATGGTCTGTTTCTACATGAAGAAATGGTATTTTCTTGCTATGCTGGCATTTCACATCCCACTGAGTTCAGAACAAAGGTGGTTTTGCTGTGTTGCTTGAATGTTAAGTTTAGAATAAAAGCTGACAATCTAAGACATGATTGATATGCTGAATCTGCATCAGATTCTTACCAAAAAAAAAAAAAGTTCTGCCCTGTTAAAGTCCACAGTTTTTCCTAGACTGGTACATTAAAAGGAAAAATGTACCGCTATCAGTAAATTAACATTACATGCTAGGTAACACTGGTGTTACGCTCTTTTATTAGGATTCTTTTTACCTCATGCACATCTGAAGCATGTAATTTTGCTTCAAACAGACAAAAATCAATCTCAGGGAGCAGTAAATGCAGGAAAATTGGAAGCTTTTTTTGTGCCTTCTTCTAACTCTGCATGCCCCCTACATGATGGCATCAGAAGATTGTAGGATATGTCTGCCTGTACCTGTTTGGGATGGAGGACTAAGGGAGATGGGAAAACCTGTTTTCTTGGCATTACTCCAGCCAAGCACAACTCATCACCAGCTGAATTGTCAGTTTAAAGCTCATGATTTAAAGCTTCCCTGCTCTACCACGGAATACAAAAGGAATATTACGTTGTCTGCCTCAAACCATATCTCACTGAGCTATTTTCTAATCTGTTTCCCACAGCTTTGCTGGAGTAGTCATAGGGATTTGGTAGGTTTAATTTTATTCCTTTGAAGCTATGCTTGTTGATTTTTTTCTACTGTAATCAGCTAAGGCAGGTGTTGGGATTCAACTGTAACTGTAATTCATTTAAATGATACTGAAGCAAGGCTTAGCATCACGTAGCTAGTAGGATCAGCTTTGTTCCAGAAACTTAGTGCCTTTACTAAAGTTGGGAATTCTAATAGCTTGTGTGAAATGTATAATGTCCCTAAAATGTTCCTAAATAGTATTAAAGATCATCCTAAATCAATTTTATGATATTAGTGCAAAATTTACACAGGCAAAAATCTGCATCTCAACAATAACAAACACTGGTGCATCAGCCTTGAAAATAGAATTAATTTTTTTTTTTACCTATTGACTTAATATTGTGTCACAGCATAAACACCAAGTTCATCTTTAGGTTGTAAGTGCACATGGGACAGTGCTAAGTTCAAGCCTCTTATAAAAAATCCTGCATGTTTGATTCTTACTGTCCCGTCTCTTATCAATGAGACATATCAGCATACAGCACTTGTAAGCAGATCTGCTGAAAGTAACCATAAACAAACCAGACTGGGCATGTTCACCCTCACTGTGTTGTGTAAATTTAATTTTGGTAGTGGTTTTTTTTCTTTTTTTTTTTTCTTCTTCAATATATTTTCTCATATTGCAGGTTTACACCAAGTAGCAGACTGAAAGAGCTATATAAAGATAAAGACTCCATAAAAAGACATGGATGCAAATATTTTTGTAACCTTCTGAGTGGTATGTCTCATACTGGTGGCCCAAAAATACATGGCAAGAGTACACCACCCACACTGCAGCACTTCTCATGCACCAGGGTGGGAAACAGAGAATAGTTCTTTAGTCATTCTGCCCATTTTGAGCAACTGACACTTGTGCAGTTGTAAAAAGAGAGAGCTCTCCTCTACTATGGGATATTGGATTCTTTAATTTGTTGAGAACAGGGTTCATTTATAACCTGGGTTAAATGGGTTACATGATTTTTTTATACATAAACATATATAAATATATTTATAAACTCTATACACAAATATGAAAACATTTTAAGCTTCTGTGTGTCTTCCCTGGTTTTTTAGACCAAAGAATTAATGAAGGAACTAACTTAGACAACACTGGCCCTGCAGCACTGCAAAAAGCAAGAGAAACAGTTCCTAAACCTCTATGTTTATTTTGATTTACTGCTGAGAAATACAGACGAGAAAAATTTTGCTTGCCTCCTGTTCTCTCATAAATTACTGGGTTAGTGGCCATACAAAAGTTAAATCTGATTTTGGGAGTAAGTACCTTGGCAAAACACATGCCCAGTGGATTTGTGTACACGGATTGTCACACTATGGATGAACAATAGGAAAATGGAATGTTGTCACTGCAACAGATCCCTCCAGCAATATTTACTGAGTAATGATTTGAATGCACTGCAGCATAAAAAGGAATACTGTATGTGCTCTCCTGCTGCACCCAAGAAGGGATATCAAGGCCCAGCTTTATTATGGTAAAGACAGGAGGCTATGATAGAACAGTTTTGCATTCTGATCGCAAAAATCATCATGCATAACCTGCCAATTTCCATTCCTGTCAGAAACTTTGCTGGAAAGAAAAGATTTTCTGCTTAAAATCAAGATGTCTAGAATGCTCCACTCTATTTTTTGTGAGAGAGATCCTCAGTATTTGAGAGAGCCTAGCCCAAAGCTTCCCACATTCTCTAAAAGACTGCAGAATGTGATGTTCTTTCTACTCAATTTTGCTCAGTTGGCTTATCCTGTTTTTATCCTGGGCTGAAAAAACTTTCTGACAGACACATAAAAATCAAGCCATTCAAAATTAGGTCCTTAAAAATGTATTTATAAAGCCTATACATAGGTATAAGCTATCTACTGTAATGATATACTGTTTCTGAAAAATTAAAAAAAAATTGGAAACAGACTTATATACGTATTTATGGAGTGTGAAAGTCTAAAAAACTAAATTATATCTAGCATACATGATGAAAAAAAAATTACAAGTATCATATTCACAAAGCTTTTGATCATCTCGTGCATTGATAGTTACCAAGACTTAGCTTCCAAGTGGTTTCCAAAACGAGTAAATTATTTCCAAGAGCTGCAAAGCACTGAAGGTAGGGAAGAAAAGAAAAACTCAAAAAGCTACCAAGAGAAACAAAGAGAACATAGAGAAAGACAGAACGGGATTAAATTCAGCTAGCAATTTGTTAATTCCATATCACAGTGGTGGGAAGTACTCAGAAATAAGAAATTCAGGCGGTTAATAAAGGAAAACAGCAGCTAAGAGGCTTAGTCCAATGTAATACAACCCAGAAATTTACCCTAATCTCTCTCTTATTTTGGAAAGTCTTCCCCCCTAAATAAATTGCAGTGTATATTTTGCAATAAATTTGTTTGTTTAAATTTTAAATGGCATGGAGAATTATTTTATGAAGCACATACTTCTTGAGTGGAAATTCTATGCTATTTGCTGAAACGTCATGTACTTTATTCCCCAGCTCTCTGAACCTTGATGAAAGTCAGAAGGCCAAAAATAGGAATTTTTCGTAAATTCTTCTATTTCAGTTTTTATGGTAAGTTTACTGTTGTGCAGTTTCTAGCCTTCCTTCCTCTCTTTCATGCAGCTTTATTCAACTAGGCTCTATTTGTACATATATTATACTTAGTTATAACAATTGCTTCCTATAATCACAGCAGATTAGTTTGTAATTTGTCTTTTGAATCCGTACTAAACTGCTGAACTTTTGTGTGTTAATCCACAGCAGGAGAGCATGAACGTTTCTGACGGGTTTTCAGACTGGAGCAAACATTACCAAAATAAACAAAACACAATGTGTTCACAATTAATTAGTTTAACCAGGGCACTTTAATTTCTCATAGACAGATATTTGAATGAATACAAAGAAAAATAATTTAATTATAAATATACTTGCAGTTGAGCATAATGGTGCCATCAATTTTTTAGCAGACTCCACATTACAGTCCATGGGGGATCTGTTAAAATATTGATAGCAGGATATGGCCCATTATGAGGACACACATTGTGTTCTATTTTAAACAGAGAATTAATAAAGATTTGTTTCAGGAGGATGTAAGAAGGATAAATAGTAAGGCTTATTTCAGTATGTCACTGGACCATAGAAGGAAATCTGACCTATTGCCTTCCACTTCTTACTTTGCCTTGCAGCATGCAGTTTATTCATAGAAAAGAAAAAAAAAAAAGAAAAAAGAACAGTGTGAACAAAAATATTTCTATTATGATATATATATTTCCCCCTCTATTATATAATAAAAACTAGAGATCCCAAATGGACCCAAGCACTCAAGCAAGTGAAATTCTTTTCTTTCTTTCCTACTTCTATCTCATCCAGTTTTACCAGAGTGGCAAAAGATTTTTCCGTTGTTCTGAGGGAAGGAAATAAAAGCTTCCATCTTTAACTCAACCTCCTTGAAGACTTACAGAATGCATAACAGACACAGGCACTAATACAGTATTTCCTATCTTTTTTCCTTTTCTTTCTTCCTTAGAAATAAATACCCTTTATAAATGCTCTCTAGCTAATACTTTCCAGTGCTCAGAAGAGGAGGAGAATATAACACTGCTGGTAACTTAGTCTTTTGAATTTTTATGTGCTACTCTGTTCTCATTTTTCACTATGTTCCCACATAAAACCTTCACTCCTCCCCCTAATTTATTTCCTCTACTTGGGAAAGGGAGAGAAACACAAGTATAATGACGAAGCAGAGGGTAACACAGACTGTCAAGCTGGCATAGTTCTTAGGACCCAACAGTTCAGACTGACAGTGTCCTTCTGTTCGTGGTACACTGGGTTCATCTGCCATTTTGGGGCAGCCAAAACAACATTCTTGGGAGAAAAAGGACATTTATCACCTTCTAGACAGGGATCTTTAAAGGTGATGAACAAATCCTTTATCTTTAGGTTTCATAGTTTTACTAAGTGGAAGCTTACGTAACTTGCTGTTACTGATTTTAGCGAGCACAGCAATATTGGAAAATATGAAGACAGCTAGCTGACAAAGACGAGCTTTTGGCCGAAGGAAGATTTTGGCTTTCCCTCTTGGCAGGGCAGGGATATCTCTCAAGCACTGATTAGGGGCTCATAGCTCCTCTTACCCCTAAGAAGGGATAGAAATTTGGAATGTATGTCCCAGCTGCCAAGCCTGATTTGAAGCTGGAAACAGTTTATGTCAGATCCCCTTTGCAAGGCAATTAGAATTGATAGGTCTTGGAAACAAATGTGGCACCTGTACGAATGCCAAATCAGCTCAAAATCGGTGAGATTATGCTAAATAATGTTTAAACTAATCAGATTTGACTGAGCTATCAAAAAAAAAAAGGGAGAGTAAGTTTCTTGTTTTCTTTTTCTCCGTCTTTTTACCTTGTCCAAGTCTGTACTAATACAGAGGTCTGATCCTGGTCTCACCAACATCTATTTCAGCAGGGCAGCAGTTACAACCTTGAACCTGTTTGAGCTACTAAACCTGTTACTAAACAGGTCAAGAAGTCAAGTTTTGTTTGGTTTTTTTTTTTTTTTTTTTTTTTTTGGTTTTTTTTTTTTTTTTTTTTTTTTTTTTTTTTTTTTTTTTTTTTTTTTTTTTTTTTTTTTTTCCCCAGTACAAGTCTTGATATAGTACATAATCTTTGTTTATATGCAAAGTTGTTTATATGGAAGATCTGGAGCTCTGCATCAGGCAATACCATGGGGATACTCCTTCAATGACAGGTCATGTTTTGTGGACATGTGGACAGCATGAAAAGGGGATTTTAAGAATTCCAGCACTGAGACAGGGAGTAAGAGATAAGACTATCTGAAGGAGAAAGGGCTAATCTCAGAAATCCTTAACTTCAACTCTGAATAAGATCTATGGAAATTAGAGACTAATATTTCTTTATATACTTGTCAATATTCTTACAGGCATAAAAAAGCACGCTAACAAATATAACAATAAATCAGTAAACAAAAAAATAGATATAATTAAATTTTGATGGCACAAATTTATTTTCACAAGTTTGCATACAGAGAACATATCAAATAGCCAAAATAATTAATTTTCGATTTTGCTTTGTAACAAAGCTAATTTCTCTAGCATTCGTAAACTTTTTTCCTCAGTTTGTAAACTTTTTTCCTTTATCTTGAGGTAAAAGGCTAAAAAAGAGCTATTGAATAAATACATATTTATTATCTAAGAGACCATCTTTCTTGCATACCATCCACCCACCCCAGGAGCAGCACTACTGAAGTCAGTGAAGAATGGCATCCATTAGAAATCAAATAGTGATAGTAGATACTGAATTTACATGTTGCCTTACATCTGCCTTACCTGTTTTTGTCATGACTGCCCTTGAAGCTGGCATGTCTGTACTGTGAAGAGAGTTTTGCACCTCAGTTTTCTACACTACTTTTTTTTTGATGTAGTGATAATAGTAGCTGAGTGTGAAGCCAGGCTACTATGCTGAGCTTGGCCCATAAGCAGCACCTCTTTTCATGTACCAGAAATTTCATTTTTTTTCCAAAAAGCCAGATGGAAGTAACAAATGATATGTTATATTCACTGTATTTCATGTGCCTGCAATGCCCGGAACAGCTGCCTGAGAGAGATCAACACGAATGAATGGCATCAGTCTTTATTCCTTTCAGTATGTAGTGTCATTACCTGAGCTGAGGCCAGAAAAATGGATGCAGAGAGCCTAAGTAAGGACCTAAAGCTGCAGAAATGGTACAACAGTTCTTGTTGCATTAGGTCTGCTTCTTAACAGAAATCCATGATAAAAACATTGAAAAAAGTGTTTAATCCAGCCCAAAGCAGTGTATCACAACACAAACTAAGTGTCATTGTTTCTGAAGAGCATCTGCTCTCAGAGTTTGAGGCAGTGACTAGAGATGAGGCCTGTGGGGCAATTATGGCAATACAATTTATGCTGACTGATGAACAGTGCTCAGATGTACTACCTGCTAAAAAAAGTGGTGGGAAAGCAGGTGAACACTTCTGATTTGGAGCTGTATAGGCTTCCATGATCTAAGACTGACCAGCCATGGGTGAGCGTGTTGTGATGTGGCTCATCCTGTGCTACAGCTCTAGATACCCACTCCTGCACATCACATCAGGAATATCAAAGCACTTCATATATACAATCCATTTAACAAAACACTGAGCAGCATCAGCATACATACTTCAAATATGTTTCAGGTAATTACCACTTCATATGGTAAAAGCAAGGTTTTATCTACATGAAGGACTGCAGAGGCAAAAATATTTCCTTTAAGACAACAAATAAATTAATTGTTCTGATATCACCTGGGGACGGGAGAGTTAAATTGCTTTAGACAGTGCCTGTCAACCTGTTGCATAAAATAAGCTACATTCAGTCCTGTGAAATATTCCTTTACACAGAAAAAAAGCACACTTTACAATGTGCATATTTATTCTCATGCATAAAAGAAATGTAAACATTGCTCCGAGTCTGTGCATATAAGAGTAAGACACAGTGAATCACCTTTTGGAAAACAGAATTCATACGGAAATAACTGTTTTACTTGGAACCTGAGACACAATATGCTGTATGATATTGCAATACATTATACTGTTGTCATGTTGTATCCTACATCTTTAGAGGAAACAATGGAGAAGAACAATAGTCTTTCACCCAGATAAAATGAGAAGAAAGGTGCCTGTGCAGATGTGGATTGGAGGAGTAACATTCCTCTGGTGGGTAGAAGCCTTGAGAGGTCCAAGGCAAGGGGGGGCAGGAGGGGAAGAGTACAGGCAGGAATGAAGCAGTCACAATCAGATGATGAAAACAATCCACTGCATTGTTAAAAACCTAGGATTTGCCCCAGATACACAACTGCATTTCCTAAACTTTCATGACACAATTGAGTGTATTTCCCTAATCATGTTTAAAAAGTAGTTGCCTATGTGCCATTCCCTCAGGAGGTTAGAGATGGAGTTTTTCTAATAAGCAAGAAGTTCAGTGACCATAAAACTGTATTAAGCACCCGTTTCTCAAAACCATTTCAAAGTATGTCTACCTATGTGTTAAACTACAGCAGGAAGCAAAAAATACCATAAATCCCCTTTATACATAGTATCTGTATTTAACCTATGTTTGCTTTCTTCTTTCTGTGAAATTTTATACATAATTTTTCTGCTGGTGATATTTGACAGAGTCAATAGAGGAGATCACAGAGTAGAACTAAAAATAATCAGAATTATTTCTTCTCCTCCCTCCTTTTCACACTTCCCATTTTCTGTCAGTTCTGTTTAATTTCTACTTTTTCTGCTTCTAGTAAATCTGTGTCCTTTTAAATTCAGCCAAAGCTCTGACAATTATACTTTTTTTTGTTCTGGTATATCTGTGATAACAAAGATTCTACTGGATAAAAATGTCTATTACTTAACAGAAACCTAAGCTATGACTCACACTTTACGTAATCATTCTTTTCCAAAAAACCTAGTATTCTCTCATAGGTAAGACAAAAAGTTTTTACATTTCAGAGATAAGCAGGCACATGACCTATAAACAACAGTTATTGCTAAATTTTCAGTGTTTTGCGGTTTTCTTGTTTTTCTTTCAGCCTGCAATATGGGCAAGATGATTTTCCTGCAAAAAGGCAGTATATAATTTTGGAAAATCTATCATGCTGCTTAAAATAAATTTCTTGTTGAGTTAATATTATAACTATTTGAAATTCAAAGCTCTTCTATCAATGCATGGCATACTATAGATATTTGATGGCTATTAACAATTAGCTCTTCTAACCCTAGGGAAGCTTCAATGAAGAGCTTTGCAGTAGTCCGGCTTGGTGAAAGAGACTTGTGTTGACCTCCTTCACTAACAAACTCCTAAAAATACTGTGTTAAACTCCATGTTTGTCAACAGACCTGGAAGGAATCCTCAGCATTACTGAGAATGAGTAAGTCAGTGCCATGCTTGGACCCAGGGCAGGAAGGTCAGTTTGGATGCTTTGAGATTCTGCCTGAAGTCAATGAGTTATTTCAGCTGTTGCTTTACAGACCCACACCCTCACAGAGAGGCTGGTACACAGCTGCACACCACAACAGGACACTAACTCTTGCTTTTCTAATATTAAGAAGAGGTCTTTTGCACCACAAATGACAAAACCACCTGGGGGACAGCAGCAGTTTATGCATTGAGGTGATTCATAAAACTGAAATAGAATTAAAGCAGATGGAGGGAAGTTGACCCCTGCTTGGAATTCCTATGCATATGAGTTGTATAACCTTGAGATCTTTTTCTTATTGTCAGCTCTTTGACAACATTAAGACTAAATGAAAGGAAGAAATGCAACAACATCTCAGTTTTGGCAATTCTAAAGCTGTGGCTGCTAAGAAAAAAGGATGATTATGGTAAATGTTCAGATTTTCAGCTCATTCATGAATGCAGCAAGTAGATAATTTTCTTTTTACCCATGAACATTTAGAAGCTGTTATATACAATCCATCCACTATGGACTTGCTCAAAAACTGAACTATCTGTACAGGTGAGCAAAAGAACAAAAGCTTGGCTACTGGAAGTGTATACTGCACAAACAGGAAGAGCAGATTTTGTCAGACTTTCTCCTGAGCGTAGGTAAGTATTGGGAATACACTCTTTAAATGATAATCTGATTGTAGACGTGCATCCATAACACACAAGTCGGCTGGCTTTAAGGCTGCCTAGTTCAATCGGATGTTAACTAGGAAAACTCACAGAAGTAGTCACAAAGAATTTAAAAATGCAATCAAAGAGTATAAATAAAGCATAGAATACCCAGGGAAAAAAGACATGGACAAAAATTCTGAAGCTACTTTAGAACATTTTTGGTTTCAGCTATTTTAGTATACAATCTAAACCCATCAACACAAAAAATCTCTTTTGCAACAGCACCAGTGCCAAACATTTCAGATTTGAGCATAAGGTGTGGCCATTCCTAATACCAAAACAAGCAATTTTTTTTTTATCAGAACAATCTCTTTTAGAAAGTTCAGAGATTTTTTTTATTATTATTTCATCAAACAGCATTCAAGACGTGCATCTGTAGATTTCAATAAAATGAAATGTTCATGGCTTAATTCCATTTGCAATTCAATTACAGATTAAAAACAGAAAAATGAAAAAATTAAATCACTGACAAAGCCATGTTGCTGCAGCTATTCAAACAGATGTACCATCACCTCCATTCTAAAGCTTACTAAATCAAGCAATTTTTTTTAGAATGAATGGCAGGTAAGCAATCTTTTGAATCTTTTGGCCCTTGTCCTGAAAATTTTTCCTTATTTGGATGCATGTTGGAAAGGTTTATTAACAAGGTCTATTTCAGTCTTTTGACTAAAAAATCAAACTGAAGGAGACCAGGACAGACCAGGATTATAAAATGATCTTTACCTTTTTTATTTTTTTTTTCCCCTTGGCTTTTGATAGTTTGTTTTGTGGGGTGTATTTGCGCTTTTCTTAATTATGAAAAATAATGAAATATACTTCTGAGGTTAGGAAAGCTTTTATAAAGAGACAATCTTTAACATACCACCTACGAACGATGCTAGTTAAGCTACAGTGATATTTATATAGCTCCTTTCTAACTGAAAAATCCATAGCTTTGAAAATAACTTAGTCCACAGTGATGCTGCCCATGATAGCTATGAAGGATGCTCATTTCCTTAGAGGGAATATTAGCCAACTTCCCAGCCTTGTTTATGCACCCAGACACCTTAACCAACTGGAAACGGAACAAACCCTTCCTGAATACCCAGCAGAAGGTTTTTCCATTGTTCACATTTCCACTTTTAAAACACAATTTAAAGATTGTTTGTTTGTTTGTTTGTTTGTTTATTTGTTTGAAATTTTACTTCAGTGTAAAGGAGCTGTGGTTCCGTTACAGGAAATGTCATGGGTCATGCTGATGGCAGCACGTGGGTATGTAGGAGGACATTGGTGCATGTGTCTGCAAAACCACGTATGTGCTTTGTGGGTTTTTGGTTGCTAGTGTAAAGTACATCATTTGAAAATACTACAGACATATTAAAATGTACTTTAGACTCCACTTTCTCAATATCTTTATGCCTAAGGAGCTTCCTTCAAGAAAATCATGTTAAACCTAGTGATACCAAGTAAGTCCTAGGGGAAGTGATGGCCGATAGGTGCATATGACCTTTACTGTTTGAGGAAGAATGCCTTTTAGTCTGCTGGCTGAAGGACTTTTTTTTACTTCAGTTTTAAGGATGCATGATCCAGCTGTGCAAAACTCCTCTATCACAGTTCTCTTTCAAGACCATTTTCATAAACTAGTAATTATAAGATGAGCAAAATCAAAAAACACTTTAGAAGTGTTTTGATTTCTCCACATTAACCTTGTGAGTATTAGTTTGGGCAGAACAAGCCTAGGCAGGCAGCACAGGCACATGTTTTCTAATGCCTATCTTGCAGCAGGAGCAGTGGCACTTGGTGTAATCTAGCAGTGGAAATTTTCATAGAATGGCTAATATGTATGGAATTGGAAATTTGGGGGCAAAAGAATAAAATCACTCAGTGGTGCTCTTTTATTAAATTCACAATTTTTTTTTATTCTTACATATATTTTTATCTTTTGCAAGGTAGCTTTTCTGCTGGCTTTTCAGAACTTGGCGTCTTTTTTTCTTTTTCTTATTCTGTTTTTAGTCATTGTATTAAGTCAATTTCAGATTTCATTCTTTTGTTGTCTTATTATCATATTTAGTTATTCAAAACTGAGAGCATGCTACTTTGTACTGATTTTATACAAAGAATCTACTCATAGACTCATTCCATGGAAAGGTCTACAGAACAAAAGGAGTGTCAGGCTCATTATAGGACAATATGCTCTGCAAGGAACTAATTCTTTGTTATGAATACAAGAGTGAGGTGAAGGGATAATGACAAATGTTCACATTTAACATAAAATAGAAGGTTTCTGCCAAGAAGTGAAAAATATTACTTCAGGAAGTTTTAGAATGAGGAAAAGACACATGTATTTGAGGGGGGAGGCAGTGAGAAATCAACATTTTATTTTGTAGGGAATCAATGCTAAATATGCTTAATATGTCAAAATCAGGTGGTAATACACTTTCATCTATAGTCAGTCTTCAGCTCAGTAATACGTAGCTGTTCTTTCACAGCAGTGCTCACCTGACACAATGCACTGGGCATCAGAAAGATTATTGGAATACCTCTTTCCTGTTGTGATTTCATAAGAAGCACTCTGCTTCTGCCATGGAGAGAGGCTGGAGGGGCAGGTGCCTTGTCAGTTCTCTGTAAGCCAGTCCATTTCTATCTCCCCACAATAAATTTTCTATTCCTTACCAGAATTAAGGCAGAAGGAAATTAAGAAGCAATAAAAGAAGAGGAAAGGTACCTGACAGTAGCCTGCATGATTGCTGGGAAGTACAAGTGAAAAAAAAAAGGAATGGAGAAAGGAATGGGGGTTGAGGCCCAGGAAAGTAAAAAGGGAAAAAAAGAAAGATCTGACAGGGAGAAGGAATAAAAAACCATAGGAAACTCCTTGAGAGTGCAGTTTGCATTTATTTGAGAGCTCCCAGAGAAGAAAATAGAACTGCCTGCCTGTGTGTAGTTCACATGAGAAGTCCTGTAAGAAAGAGGTTCCTCCTTCGGTATTTTTCTATTTTTTCCTCAAGAACTAAAAAAAATCAGGATGAAAAAACACTGAATTATTTTTTTTTCTCCCTATGAATTTTGAGCTAGATTTTCTTTATCTAGCCATGATTTCTCTGACTAGATGACTTGAGGTTAATGAGGTCACGGTAGCTCAGTATTTCTTTGCATTTACTAAACTTAAACAATACAGTTTAATAGGGAGGGGTGGGGTGAGGTGGGGTGTTGCAGGCTTTTAAATGATGAATTAGAAAGCCAACTCCAATAAGTTCTTTGTAGTATGATGAACCTATTCAAAATTTCCAGAAATCAGTAACATCTGCTGAGAGCTAGATTCTGATGATGGTAATACCCTTCCTCTGTAAGTAGCCCATTATATTTTAACTCTGTGTGAACCATGCTAAGAAGTTGCAAACCAAAATGATCCAGGAATAAAAACTGAAAAGAAGAAACCCTTACCTACAGTAAAGTCAGTAAGCATTTTCCATGGTAAGTAATTAGAATAAAAGAGAAATACTTATCTATACAAACCAACATTTGCAAAACTGAAGTCAAACTAAGTTTACTTGCAAATGATGTTCTTGCTTTCTCAGTGATGACAGTTCAGTACTGTATTCCATTTTCTTTAGACACAAAAGGATTTCCAGAATAATGTCCCTTCAACTACTCACAGTAGTTCCCCACAAAATCAAGGATAGATCCAGATGTCTGCATAACAGTATCTAAAAGAGAAACTTCATGAATTTGTTCAAGAGTATTTTCATGAGCAATTATTTCTATAGAAAATCAAGAGAGATTATGTATAGGAACTAGGATGTTAGCATATATCTGTCCTCTCACAGCATCCAAACAAGTCAAAAATGTCTGGAATCCATCATACTTAACACAATGCAAACAGAATCTTCTTAACAAAAAGCAAATGAGCAATTTTTATAATTATATAATTACTAAACTTTATCTGCTTTAGAAGATCAGGGACTGAAATCTTAAATGAGAACTACTTTAATGCACAAGAATAACACTTGATCTTATTTTCAAGATTGCTAAAACAGCATACAATTTGAATGCCTCAAATGTGATTGCCAATTTGTGCACAGGTTTTTTTTCTCCTCACATCATTTTAACTGCTGAATTAAGCACATATTCAGAGACTGTGAAGAAAGGGTAGCCGAGAAAGTCCACAGCAGTGGACTACAGTAAATAAATCAAACCTTTCCCAAAACTGAGCTTATTTATGAAGAACTACCAAGACTTCTAATAGATTTGAATTCTTACGCCTACAGGAATCAATTCACTAATCTGATTATAAAATGTGAAAAAGCTAAAACTTGTTGCAGCATGCATGCACTTCATGATGTTTCTCCCTGCACTCCTTATTCCCTGAGCTCCGTGCTCCCTTTCAAAGCACTCTGCAGCTGCTTATCTGCTGCCAGCCCGCCTGCCTGCCTGCCTGCCTGCCTAGGCTTCCTTTAATGGAAGTCAAGCCACAGTGGGAAAGAATCCATTTGCAGCGCTGGTCCATGACAAATTCAGGGTGTTGCCAGGCCACACACCTGCAGCAGAGAACTGAAAAGTTGTTCAGGATCACACATCATAAGCATAGCCAATGTTTAGTACAACACGGGACAAAGATTTCATAACAACTCACTCACGACAGGAAGGATGCCATAACAATTTAAATTAGAGGAGGATGTAAAGATTTTTCAATTACCCAAGATGGAACTTTTATTTAAAGTTGATAGTTTCCTAAATACAAGTTCATAAATGAAATAATTTTATCATCTGGCCAAATATCACTGCTTCCTTGCCTGAAAAGAGTTATTATTACTTGATCAGTACAAAAAAGCATTACACCCATCTTTCAACTAAATAAAGAATGTTGGGCAAGAAAGCAAATCCAACTGGAAGATGTTTCCACAGGAAGTCTGACTGCCTCTGTCTTCCAATGAAAATGAGAACTGAGAATTCTTTTTTTCTGCCACTGCTGTTACAACTTTTGCAACATTCCTGTGGCTGTCCATGGTAGTTTACCATGAGAACTTCACAAAATTGTATTTCTGTACAAGATGCAGACATACTGTCAGATGTACACATTGTACATCTAATCTGCCCTCCAGGAAACAGCAGTTTACTAAGAAAACTTGCAACTGAAACAAAACTCCTTTTGATCCTCAGAAAGCTTGTGTTCCAGGACAGCTTGCTTGCAGGTGTATGAAGTCCTTGAAAGAATAGGGAACCTGGGCTTTTACTAATTCACTGAAAAAAAACCTTCTTCAAGGCAGACTTGAAACTCTGTGCAAAACTTTCTTTGCTGAAAATATAGACATTAATCCTGATAAATACTCAAGATCTGACTGACCATGGCTGAGTAACTGTGAGGAAAGTGGCAAGTACTATTTGAAAAGGGAGACTTCAATGAAAAAGACTGAAGGCAAAACATCTAATATTGGTACCCTTTTGATATATTTTCAAACAGTGTGAGACATATTCCTGAGGAAGGAATTTATGAGCTTTACGTAATAGTGATTTCTAACTGAGAGGATTTAACATTGTCCAGACAGGGACATATTGAGCTAGATATGGATAAATCACTGAAACCTCTTCTGAATTTGATGTAATTTAGTAAGAAGTCCATTAGATGCCTTTAGACACATCAATGGTAGTATGTTTTCCACAGTGTTTTCAACTTCCTATAGCAAGAACAAGTGAATCAATAAAAGAATACTAAACAGGTGGCATAGGTATCAAAACCCCACAGTTAATCTCAGTTCAGATGTATTTTAGATAGTGCAAAATTAATTTAACTCTTCAGCTGGCATCACACCTTTTGGCACTTAGATTAATCTTAAAAGGCTCTTAAAAAGGCACAGTGAATCATGCAGAGTTTTTTAAGTTTTTCAAATTTTAATCCATCTTCAAGATTAATTTTCATTTCCTGTTGTGTAAACCCCAATTTGATTACTGGTGTCATGGATTGGGTGACTGTCACCTTTCTGTGTTGTGTGCACCTCCTCTGCACTGGAATGGGAAGGTAATGTGTTTCTCATGGGACACTCCAACAGATGCCATTGTGTGACAATACTGAAAACGTCTCGTTACGGGGTGAGGTAGAAATTACAATTACAAACAAAAAACATGATCAAAAAAAAAAAGAAAGAAAAAAAGAAAAAGAATCAAAGCTCCAAAGCCAAGCATTATAGTTAAGGTAAGAATTAAGTTTGTGCATGCCTTGAAAAAAGATGCACAGCATAACCACATCACCCCTGGGTTCAATAATCCACCAATTCGAGGTGAACTGAGCCAGGGAATCCATGAAGACTCTGACTGACCAGATGGACTTCACAAACAAAAACATAAATAAGTGCTACAGCCAGGTGGGCTTCTAAGGGGAGCACTGCACATTTGCAGCAGTGCTATTTCTGGTGTCAGTGATAAATGCAAATCAGATCATTTTAGGCTGCAACTAACATTATATGGCATGCGTTAGGGAGAGCACAGCCAGCAGGTGGAGGGAGGTAATGCTTCCTTTCTACTCTGCTGGTGAAGCACATCTGAATTTCTGGGTCTAAGCCTGGGCTCCCCAGTACAAGAGAGACACGTGGAGTTACTGCAGCAAGTGCAGCAAAGTGCTGCTAAAATGATTAAGGGACAGCAGGATCTGATGTACGAGGAGAGGAGGAGACAGCTGTGACTGTTCAGACGAAAGAAGAGGAGGCTCCTGGAGATCTTATCCACATGTATAAACATCTAATGGAAGAGAAAAGAACAGGGAGCTGGACTCTTCCCAGTGGCATCCTGTGAAAAGAGAGGAGGATGTGTATTTCACAAACTGAAATACAGGACATTCCATTTAAGTACAGGAAAATAACTTTTTTTCCTGTGCAGGTTGTCAAACACTGCAATGTGATGTTTAAAGATGTTGTGGAGCCTTCATCCTTGAAGACACCAGAAATCTGGCTGGACACCACGCTGAACAATGTGTTCTAGTTGACCTTGCTTTGAGCAGCAGGGTTGGACTAGCTCAAATCCAGAGGTAACTTCTAACCTCATTCTTTCTGCCAGTCTGTTATCTACCAGCATCCCCAGTCCCACAGTGCTGGTGCCTGAAGCCATCCAGGCTGAGCCATCAGCTGCTCAGCACCACAGTATTTCTGTATTTTCAGAAATTTCAGTTGCCATGGGGGAGATGATACATTTGAGAGGTGCTTCTTTGAAGACATCTGATTTGAGAACTTGAATTAAATACAGCAGATGCCAGTAAATGGCAGTTTAGGAGTGTTAATTATGCTCTGAATTATGATGCCCTTATATTTCATTATACGTATATCTTAGCACCATTACATACAATACAATCTTTCCATCCTATTGGCCAAAAAGATGAACTTTATAGAAGAAAAATAAGGAATTTTAGCCATTTTTAAGTGTGACATAAGTGTTTCTTAAATAAAACGTGATATCTTTTTTGGTATTTGTAGGATCTTATGAATCTTATGGAAGCAATTTATCTATTCTAATTCTGTTTGGAGAACTAACTTCCTTTCAATGGCTAAAGTGAAATGAGTCTTGCCTTGTATTAACATTTCAATTAATGTAACTTGAAATATTATTTTCTCCTTTCAAATATTCACTGCAAAGATCCTAGTCATAAGCTTGTTATTTGTTTTCATTTGGTGCAAGCTTGCAAGTCATTACTAGTACACACATAACAATTGTTGTGACAGGGATGAAGAGTGGCTTTCCAACAACTATGTGAGACCTTTGGGTGCTGATGATCCAGTCCCTCACCAAATGTCCAAATTCACCGTTCTTGTCCAGCATTCGTTTGTCACACTGGTCACAGAAGGTTTACACTGCAGTGATCATCATATCTAAATTTGCATGGCACATCCTGGAATAGGAATTCTCTGTGCAACAGAAGCTCTCACTCCTTTTGGTACAGAAACCTGATAATGGAATTCACTTATATCTGTTGCTCAGAAGCTGCTTCTACTTTTTTTTTTTTTTTTTTTTTAACAGAAAT
>VZRQ01001805.1:1589356-1631618 GCA_013397975.1 Machaerirhynchus nigripectus
CGGGGCGCTCGGCCGTGGCCGCGGGGCGCTCGGGGCGCGGCCGGGGCCGGGGCTCCCTCCGGCCGGGCGGTGATCGGTGCTGAGCCCCGGGAGCGGGCGGGCAGGCGCGGGAAGCCCTCTCCCCTCAGCGCCCCGAGCCCCGTTTGCGCCGTGCCCCGAGCCAGATATGGGCGTGGGCGAAACAGGCATCGGTTCGGGGCTGGAAGCGCTCGGAGAGCCCGCTGAGGGCTCCAGCCACGAGGGGTACCCCGGCGGCCTTTGTGCATTGTGAGGCTTTCTAAGAATTCGCGAACTGCTGATGCCCGTCAAGCTAATTAAACCCATTCAGGCTGCTGTTACTGCGTTAGGCTTAGGTAAGGTTTCTTACCCGGTTTTCAAAGCAATTTATGTCATTCCACCTCATGAATTAGATACAAACCTGGTATTTCATCACATACTTGATGCTCTAACAATAACTTTATCTCTGCATCTGCTATTCCAGTTATTTCTTTTTCCTAGGAAGAATAAATGAATCCCCAAACTGTGTTGCATTCATGATGATTAGCAGTTTTTCAGTCAATTTTCTTAGCTCCCCTCTTCTTTCCATTTTTTCAAGACTTCAGGCTTGTAATACCTTTTTTGACTGAATAGGGTTGTTTCTGTGGCTAAAGCTCAGTGACCATTACTAGCCTAGGTTTAGTATTCCCTTTATAAAATCATCGCTGTCTAGAATCATGAGACACTTGAAAAGTTTTTATCTCATACACAAAGGAGTGCTTTTATACATCTCTCTATACATCTTATGTCCTCTCTCAAGCTTGATCTAATGCTGCTTCTAAAATGGCTCTATTTTCAGGGCTGGTCACTTATTCTGTGGATGTAGTAAGATGGCTTTCTAAGTTTGAAGGATGATTTAACAGGAAAAAAGTCATAGGCAAGGATGCACTGTGTCTGTAATGCTGTATGTGGGCTTTTCACTTTCACTGGACTACAGGTTACACTGTGCTACATGTAGGTTGGTCTAAAGACAAATGGTCAGACATTTGCTATTTGGAATACTAGTAGGAAAACCGAAATCTTTATTCACTCAGTTTTTCCATTATGAAGTCTGAGAATACAGAGCTACAGAAGAGTGTAACAGAGGAATTTTTCATATCAAGTGTAAGAGTTTAATTATATTTGTGTGAATAGAACAAAGTGTTTTACTTATTTGGAAGTGGTCTAATCTTAGAATTTTTCCTAAGACAAAACTCCCAATGGAGCCACTCCCTTTTCTTGTAGTTAGAATTAAGATGATTTGTTTCCAAATTACAAAAAGTAGTCGTAAGGAAACATACACTTTAAATCATATAAATGGGCCTACTACTTTTCTAGGGTCAGGAACAAAAAGTGGTGACAGCCTGTACTGGGAAGTGATTCCTGTAACAGACTATTTTACATAATTAATCAGAGAAGATAAGCAATTCAGGCGTCCGGAGAATGTGTGCAAATGTGTTCCAAATGTTCTCTTTGTAGGGAAGAGAACTGTAGAGAAGTTTCTTGCTTGGACTGTGTTGCTCTGGGGTGCTACATATGGCCATACGTTCTGATGACTGTTCACTTTGCCAGAAGCAAGAACCTTAAATGAACCAGGTGATTGTAAGCGAGCACAAGGAGTCCTGTAGCAGTGATATAAAAACTTTGTGCTCCCCATTCTCAAAAAAAATTTAGAAAAGCATTTGCTGAAATCGTGCTTATCCAAAGCAGGCAGGGAAAGTATGGAAGGAGAAAGAAGGAAAGCACATACTGAGATTTCCTGATTGTACTTCTTTTCCTGTGGAAATACGTAGCTTGCAGCTATTATGAGCCATGACAATGCAAGACCATGAGGCAAACATTGGAGGAGAAGGTAAGGAATTTAGTTCTACAGTGGTTTTTTTACCCTTT
Source organism: Machaerirhynchus nigripectus (assembly GCA_013397975.1). Taxonomy (NCBI): domain Eukaryota; kingdom Metazoa; phylum Chordata; class Aves; order Passeriformes; family Dicruridae; genus Machaerirhynchus; species Machaerirhynchus nigripectus. The sequence continues at coordinate 1,591,262 of VZRQ01001805.1, forward strand.
TTTGACATCAATAAAATGTCTCACCGAGGTCTCACCTTCCTCTCTCCCACTGGTTTACTTCCTGAGTACTCACTTAAATTAATCAAATTTTTGATGAAACACTAAAAATGAGAAGTCAGTGTCCATGAAAGTAAGTACTAAGGTTGTGTATATTTGTCTTATTTTGATTAATACTTTCTTTAAAAAAATCTGTCCTTAGCCTTCTGTGACAGTCTGTTTCAAAACAGATCTCATAGTGAAATGAAAACATAAGTAAGAGTTGATAATAAAATCTAATATGCCAAATATCAGTAGCAGTCAAAACCTAGTTATGTCATGCCATAGAACATAAAATATCACTGTTATGAGAATGAATGCCATCTGTTTAAAATTATAAAAAAAAAACCAACCAAGATTCAAAATAAGCAATCCAAGAAGTCAAGATAGAGTTTATAGCAAACACAGCTATGTTCCTTTTAACTGGAATGACTTGTTCAACAAAAAATATTGTAAATTTTATTGTACTTAAAAAAAAAATCCCCAAAAATTACAAATCAAGCACCTCAGTAATCTAAGCAAGCATATGCAACGTTCTCAATTATCGACAAGGAAATATGTGTTGGGAGGTACTGGCTGTATTTTGTATCTACTTTGTAGACTAGCAACAGGCTTTAATTTTTCTTTATAAAAACTTATTCATTTAAGAAAAGTTCAGTATAGGTAAAAAGAAATACTATTTTAAAAGAATTATTGGAAACTACAGGACATGATTTAAAGTATTTTGTTGTAATGTTGTAATCATTATATTTCAGCTTGCACATTTTATTAGCAAATGAAGTTTGAAACATTGGAGAGCTGCCATTAGAGTTTCTTTGCTGGAATTCCTTGCACATTTTGTACTATTTACTTTTTAAAGACCTTTATGGTCTACATGTCTTTCAAAATTTACTGCATTTATGTAGATGTTTACCATTGCAATTAAGATTTTTAGCATTTGAAATAAAATTAGGCCAAATCTCATATTATTACTTTGGATATTCTTTCTGCCATGACTTCACCATTCAAGATATGGCTGTATGATGTATGTATATTGTATGGCTGTATGTTTAATATATATTCAGCATTTCTTGCACCAATAGTTTTATGACAAGTAGAGATTCAAGTGTATCATTAAGCATATTATATTTTTAAGTCAGTTCAGGGCATAGTTTTTTTGTTTAAGAAAGCAACACTGTTCAGGGCAGAACGTTAGTACCTATTTAATTTAAAATTACAACAGGATTTAAGCATGTGCTTAAATTGACTAAGGCTTCTAGCTATGGTGTAAACAACAAATTATTTTTTTCTAATAAAGGCAGCAAAATTTGCTAGAAACAGCAGATTTTTTTATAATGTTTTTGTTTATAGATCCACCTGCTTTGAGAGAATTGAAAAAAACCATGTTAACGTCTATAATTAAGCCTTTTACTTGTACCATAGGTATTGACTGCAGCTCATTTGGTAATATGCTGTTCTTCCATTTTTTCAGTTGCCCTGCTTGGGTGATGGCACTTGTAGGTCAGTGCTAGGAAGTGGCTCACCACACAGGATATTTTTTTTGTAGATGTGGTGTCGAGAGCAAGCTGACATCTGCTCCCTTTTTGTAGGAGTGCATGTTTCACTGCTCTCCGTTGTTCTGCTTCACGACCTAAGCCAGAGCAAACACGATCCCTACAGATTAATTGTACTTCCCCACAGAGAGACCTCACCAAGTCCTGTTCATTGATTTGGACCCCAAGCACCTCTATGAGCTACAGGGCCTCCACAGGCCTTCGGTCTTTGAGAGAATCCCACCCCCCATATGAGAGCATAGTATTTTGTGATATTCACTTCCACTTGTTTTTCATTCGTATTTCCTATTACGTGATAGTTTTGTTAAGTGGAATAAATGCCTTCGCTAAGAATATTACTGCTTTCAGGGTTAATTGAGATTTAATTGTAATTTAACTGGCATTCTCACTTGATTCAAATGCCCCCTTCCACGGTTCAAACCTTCACTGCTACTTTTAAGCACCATCCCAGCTACTTGAACTTGGCAGTATTACGGTACACATTATTCTTGATTTTACTGCTCTGACTCTTTAAATTAGTTCCTTTGTATTACTTAAAGTCAATTTGTGAACTGATTTTCTTCTTGCATATTCACTATTCACACTCGAAGGAGCTGTTCCAAGAGAATGGTGCCCTGCTAGTAGAAGCATTCAAACAAACCCCCTCATGCAAGTCAGCCGCAGGAGGGTAATTCCTTACAGGGAGCACACTAAGCCCAGATGATAATCAAGCTGTGACCTTATGGGGTCTTTCTAGAGGGTATTTCTTTCATGAGAGCCCCTGTCTGTATTTCCCATGCATATTTATCTGTCTGTGAACAGAATGCTGTGCTGTCACTGCTTGAGTGACAAGGCCACTTTTCCTCTGCCCTTAGGCAAGGGGAAAAAAATGCCTGGAGACTTGCATCCCTGCATGGGGCTGTGGGACACAGAGCTGTCTGGAACCCTCCCTTGGGAGGGTTTGGCTATGCCTTGCACTTCACGCATGGCTATGCCCATTGATTGTTTCAGCTAAGTCCATATAGAAAATAGGTCAGCCATGCAGTGGCTCAGGAAGAGAGCTTTAATTTTGTGGTCGTAATCTAGAAACAGGACGTGTGTATCATCGTGGAGGAGACTGGAACCACGTCCAAAGATGTTATCAAGCATTGTGGAATCTAGCCCTTAGAGAGCTATTTGTATTAGACAGCTGCAGGGAATATCCCATGCAAGTCATCCAATTGTTTCCCTGTGAATAATGTAAAAATTTCTTGTCAGAAGGCAATGTGCTAAAATTCTTTGTTTATTTTCCCCTCCACAAATGGAAATTGAAAGAAACATACACTTATGAAGTGTATCTCTTCCTCAGCTCAGTTCTGAGTTATTCAGAACAAAAATGTATCACGCTTTTGGGGAAAAATGTATTTTGTGGGAATCTTCCTGGTGTGATTCTAGAATGTCACTGATTCCAGAGAGTGCAGTAAAACTTACGGTTTCTGTGATGCCACGTACAGTAGTTGCTGTTAAACTTGCCACTTCTAATGAATAATAGCACAGAAGCAAGTTTCTCAATAGTGTATTAGACAGAAGTGTGTTGTATAGCAATGACTGCCTTTCTAATGCTGACCAAGATAAACATGTTTAATTTCATTTTAACCTTGCATTTCACTTGGCACTTGATACAGATGCAGACCGACAAAAATTGTTCAGGGAAAGCTGATTACCCTCCTCGGCAAATACAGAAACTCTTCACACACAAAAGAGCATTAGTAAAAGCCTGAATACAACCGAGGAACACTTCAGCAATGTTTCTAGTTTGTTACTTGGAAAAATTGGGATTTTACATTTGCTCATAATTATTTCTATGATTGGAAAGCACAAGACAATATACTCGGGTGCTGCCTTCTGGTTAATAGGGAGGGGCATCTTAGATGAATAGCTGTGTTTCTCCCTAGCCCTGACTGCAGGCATCCAGGAGCCTAAAATACTCATTGCAGTTCCTGTTTTAAATAGAACTGCTAAAAATGGCAAAATTTCCATGTCTTTGGAGAAAGCATGTATCAATCTAACTTAAAATTTCCTTTTTTTTTTTTTTTTGGGTTTTTTTTTTGGTTTTTTTTGGTTTTTTTTGTTTGTTTTGTTTTGTTTTGTTTTTGTTTTTAGCATCTATTTCTTTGTCTTCATAGTTGTCTCTTTCCTCTTTGCACTGGCAAGCTGAAAGTGGAAAACCATTTGCCTTCATGATGAGAAAAATCTTTGGTGGACTGAAATTGTTGAAATTTTAGTGAAAATAGAGCCATTAGTCCATAGAACTCATAAGACATATTTAGAGGTAGGGTTTTAGAATTTCCCCATGGGAAGAATGGTATGAAGGGAGGAAGTCTTGTGGCTTAAGTAGCTTAGCAAGGTTTTGGCCAATGGGGAACTGATTTTTTTTCTCAAAAACTTCAGGAAATCTTGACAGAAAAAATTTAAATTAATTATAGATTGAAATAAATGCTTATTTTGATACAGTTAAAGGTTCCCAAACAAGTTGTATGATATTAAAAACCAGCCAAGGGGGAATACATTTCCTTTAAGGAGTTATGAAGCCTTCAGAAATAACAGAATGACATTGAACCTGCTGTGTGTTAGCCATGAAGATTTAGTGTGAGGATATGTTCCTTGTTCTGCTTGTATAAATAGCACCTGCACCCTTTTATGAATCCTATCTGCAAAATCTATTGGAATTTTAGTTGTGTAAAGTTTTTTCATCCCATTGTCGTTTTTAAAATTTGGCTGCCAATTTTCATAAGGTCAAACATGACTTTTCTAAATCACTCAGGTCTACTAAACTGCCCAACAAACTTGTGCAATCTCTTAACTTGTGCTAAGACATCTGGATTCACTTCTTAGCTCGGCTGCAGTCTTTCTTTTGTGATCTCCAGCATGCCTTATATCCTCACTTCTAAAGGAGACATTGTTATGTTCCTTTCATATCCCATTTTTCTGGCTTAGCCATTCAGAAGGCAAACTCTTCGGGTCGGACATCATCTTTTGCTGTACATTTCTGTATGGCCCTGCTCTTAATTGGAACCTTCTGGGTTAAAACAAGCAGATAATAGGCCTACCAACAGCAATAGAGAGAGAGTGAGAGAGAGAGCAGAATGCAGGGTATCAGTGGCACTATTTCTCTGCTAAGCAACCTGCCCAAGGATGATTTCACAGAAGCTTGATATAGCAGTATTTAAGTGTAAGCAAAAGTTCTGTAAGAATTTTTGCACACTGTGGTCTTGCAGACTAAATAGTGACACCTTTGTGAATGTTAGAAGGTAATGAAACATTTCCCTTTGCAGACAAAAACATTGGGTTTTGTGGTGGCAATGAAATAACACAGAGGAGACCGGTCTCAAGTTAGGCACAGTTTGCAAAACCTTTTGACATTCTCATGAGGCAGAGACCACATTTTTAGTGTGACACGGAAAATCTGCAGCTGATCTGAAAATTAGTATCAGCTTTGATCAGGTTCACAGTTACCCTGTATGTCACACGCTCCAGATCTGTGGGAGATGCAGCACAATAGCCAACTACATGTGGAAAAAGTCATTGACCATAACAATAGTAAATTTTAGAAGCAATGGAGGCATGGCTAGTCACAGGTTGAAGTGTGCAGCTCTGCCATGCATGAGATAGAAGTGGACATCATGACACTGACTATTCTCGTAGCAGATTAGAGACTGGCACTCAGAAATGCCAGTAAAAACTGTCTTTAATGGTTGCTTAATATATGAAATGTGGTTTCATGATGTCTTCCTTTGAGTTTCTCTTTGAAAATTATTTGCAGTTCTAAGTAATAGCAAGTTCTAAGCAAAAATGGGTTCAAACGATAGAGGGGAATTAAAAGGAAAAAATATCTTTTCAAATAGGCTTTGAAGTGGTGAAGAGCAAGGACTACTGATAGGGTGCAGGGTTATGATCTACCCATAGCAAAAACTGAAACAGAACATCTATCCCTGCCCATGTTGTGGGCAGAATTTTGTTAGCAGTAAATTGGTATAGGGAAAAATAAGATAAGAAACTGAAATGAGAGAGTGGTAGTGGCAGGAAAGCATCTAATGGGGTTAATGTGTTTAAAAAAAGTAGTTAGATTTTATTGCCATTGTTGTAAGTTAGTATATTGTAAATGGCTGATCTATTTAATGCTGGAATAAATATACCAGAAAAAGGCAGTTATGTGGGTTTATATAACAAATACTCAGTGTTTTCTTTCCCAAGTGTTACACTACAATAATGGAAAACACTCATAATCTTTAGTAAAATATTAATAAATGTATTCAGATCTTTAAACTTAGGTTTGGCACTCTTTTAGCAAAGAAGCTGCATTACTTAGGAATGCAATCCTAATGTCAGTTTAGCATAGTGTGGGCATCATGGGATTTAGATGCATGTTATGAACAGAGTTGAAAACCCAGAGCAAAGGTTTACAACATGACTATGCTGCAAAGATACTTGTGATACTGTGAGAACGTAATTTCTCCATTGTCACAAGATAGTTGTAAAGTTAGTGCTTGTGTCTCGTTAAATCTTGTCAGGTACAAGTATTTAAAATAAATGTTTTGTATTTTCCACATCACCTAAACTGTTAGCAGAAATGTCAAATATTTCTGACCCCATGTAAAGGAAGACTATACACAGTGCAGCAGACTCTCTTTCCTCCCTGTTTTGTTTTTACCTGTTGAGTGTGCACCCTTGGCAAGATTCGTGGTGCTTCAGAATGCTCTAGAATGCCAAAATGCTTAAAAAATATTGTCTTCATCTTGGCAGGAAATTCTTTATGAAGGAGATACTACCTCTCTTTATCCTTAAACTTAGGTCTCTGGTTTACATCCTCTAGGAACTCGTGCATCTCATTCCTTCCCTCTGCCCCAGCTGTTCTCATGGCTTCTCAGCCACTGCTCCCTCAGAAAAGGGGGAACTTGCTGTGTAGCATCCTCTTTCTGTGCATGTAAACAAATACAGAGGTGCAACCTATTATTTCTTACGTGATTTATTTTTTCAAGGGCCCAGTGAACAACACTTTTAACTTTCCAGTCAAAGGAGCATATTTCTTCAGGACTGTATTCAAATAACATTCAAAACCTATTTGAAGTATTCCTCTGAGTACGTATGCACTTGCTTTGGCTGGAATTTTATTTTGGTTTGTTTTTAGGTTTTCTGCCACAGTTCACTGTCCAGATGCTCTGCTCTTTCACCTCTGAAACAGCTGAACTGTTTCCTTTGCTGGCTTGGAGCTACTATTCACAGCACCAGTATGCAACATGGCAAGTTGGAGACATCCATATGGCTCCCTTTTTTGAAATGAATGTAGTTCCTTAACATAATGAAAGAGAACAGGTGTTCAGTGGTAGATTTCCATTTTACAGATTTAGAAAACAGCACATACAGAGTGGTTATTCGTTAACATTTTGGTGGGAAGTTGTACTTCAAGGACCTTTGGTGTGGGACAGCCACTACGCTTAAAGTGAGCCTTAGGTCTCTGAGTAGCTGAAGTGTTGAGACAAAGATGTTTATGAGTTACATTTGATTTTAGTTTGGATTATCAACAAAGTAAATCTGAGATCACTCTGTTGCTACATATCTTTGGCTGTTGCTCCCGTTTGGGAGCTCCTCCAGACCAAGATTCTCAAGCTGTGTTCTGCGCTCATTTTGCCTGAGGACTGAAGCCTGAAGCCTCCCAGCAGTGAAGCATAAATTGCCACACCTTGAATTAAGAACTGGGTGCCCTTACAATTCCTTACCTTCTGTGGTGACACAGTGAGAGGAAGGTCTGGCTTGTGGCTGTTGGTGATTGCTGACACCAGTGCACTTCCGTGCTGCCTCACTGGAATGCAGGTCAGGGCCTTCAAGGCAGCCAGGTAAGTAGTGCTTCCATCCAGGGATCTCAGATACATGTGCAGCACTAACTGGTATTTCAGAAGGCCTGATGGAGAGAGAAAAGAGGTTCCTTATAGACGTATTATAAAACACAAGTGAAACATCTTTAAAAAAGAAAATGTAAAATTAGGAAACAAAACCTAAAATCAGTAACAATGGACATCTGGCTTTATGTTACAAATCAATGCCTTTCAAAACAAAATACTAGAAAATAACATAGGAAATGTCCAAGTTTTGGAAGTTTCTCCTTCTATATTAACACAGGGCAGCCTCATTAAACAATGCTGCAAAACAAGGTATGTCATTTCCAGCCCCGCAATGGATGCTAGTGCGGCAAACCAGTGAAACTAGAAATTGAATTGTGACAGCCAAATCAAGATAATAAACATGTATCGTTCTTTAATTGTGCGACAGAGAGTAATATAGAACCAGTAGAGTTGGCTGAAACACAGAAACAACAAAAAAACCCTTCTCCTAAAATTTAAAATACTTTTGGAAAGCTCCATGACATTAGCATGTCAACATGTTCTATAGGCTATGCTGACAGATTACAGAAAAATGATTTGCCTAAGAACCTACTAAACTTCAGTGGATTTGTAGCAGAGGAAAAGCACTTTATCAGTAAGAGAACTGTCTGTTCCATTACAAATAGTTTTGCTCTGTTGCCCGTGTTTTCCTTATTGCTTATGGATTTTTTGATCCTCATGTTCTACTAGAGGTTTTCTTCTGTTTTTAACTCCTTGATCCTTTATTCTGTCTGTATCTCCCTTTGTTTTATCACTCACATAATAAAGAAGAGCAATTACTTCAAAATAAGTTAGGAAAAAACCAGAAAAACTGCAGTCTGAGAAATGGAGACGGGCTTTGATCTTTCAGACTTCGGTAAGAATATTGTGATGTTAACACTGTTGCAGCCAATGCAGTTATATAGGTTGTGAAATGAAGAAACATGGGTAATTCTAGGTACCCTGCCTAGAATAACTCCAGGAGGATTACCCTGTGGTTCATGCAATGCACAGTATCAGTATTAACCCAATGAGAGAAAGACCCGAGGAACTTGTACAAAAAGGTCACAAAAAAGCAGCAGAAGAATCCTTACAGTTAAAATACATGTAATTTGCCTCAATAGTTAAACACTGAATTTGTACCTCAAATTACAGGCTGGCGATTGATGCATCTGCTCAAAGTTTCTGCACTGTTGTTAGCCTTTTCTTGGATTTCCATTCCTCAGTATGTCTTAATCTGTTTAATCTTGGTTTGTCTGAAACACCTGCCACAGAAATCGGTGAATTTCAGTGGAATTTGCAAGCATTGCAACCTAAGCATCTATTTCTATGCCAGTCTGTAACCAGCACTATGGCACAAAAAATATCCAAAACTGAAACAAGAGTTTCAAAATGCTGGATGACATTATTTTTGTGGGATTTGAATAGTCAGCTTTGGTATTGTTACAAGAAGCTGCAATTCAACAGCTAATGTACTTGGATCGGTGGAATACATGTCTTGAAACATGCTAAATCTTCCTAAATGTATCTGTTATAACTGGAGGAGCAGCACTGATCGAGGCGTGTACTATTTGATGTGTTTAGATATAAGGATGTATCTTTTTTTGTTTTTTATCATTAATGAAGGTTTGGAAAAGTAGCATTATGTATCATTTGTTTTCTTTTGCATCATGATCAATACCTCAGTGATCCTCTGATTTTCACTGCATCTATTGTTAAAACAAGAAGCTGTATTTTTAATGACTTGAGAAGTTTCTTTGTAAAGGAGCTTACATTTCTGCATCTCGATAACCTGCTATAATTTAGATGTGTCAAAGCTGAATATCCCATAAATATTCTCAGCTTACTTTTCCACAGGGCCACATTTTCACCTCACTCTTTACATCAAACTGCCACCAGGGCCAAGGGGAAGTTATTGCAGAATACGTGGTGAACATGGCAGTTATCTCTGAGTTAATTTTGCATTCCTTCTCCCTGCTGCTCTCATTTGCATGTGCTGACTTTTCCTGTGCAAAAGTAATGTGAAAAACACTCTGTGCAATTTGATTTCTTTCACATGCTGCTTAAAAGAAGAGTTGAATAAATGAAACGGAAGGATTTGAAAGATCAGTAGCTGTGATAACTTCAGCAATTGCACTGGAGACAATAACAAGCATCACAGATTGAACATTCAACAGGAAGCCAAAATCTGCTTCTGGATTTATTTAATCTTTAGTTTTGTTACAGACGTGGTATACACTAACAGCAGGCTAATGTTAGTCATTAAGTGCTTATTTGTTGTGATTAACAAGATTAATTTCTCTTAATACCACATGTGCAAGCTCAATATTTCACAGAAGCTCGTATCTTTACTCAGCTTCATCATTTTAGTGAAAAAAGAAGCCTGTGTTTTTAAAGACAATATTAATTCACATATTTACCTAGCTTTCTCTGCTTTGAATTCATATCTGCTGTGTTTTGCAAAAGAGTATTAGAAAGCGACTAAACAATATACTCAAAGTTGTATTGTAAGGTATTCCTAGAGCATTCAGTCTCACAGGATGTGCTGATAATATTTTCAAAGGTAAGATGCACTGCTTTTGTGTACTCAAATCTTTTTTAGAAGAGCAGATTTTGAAAGAGATGGGCTATGAATTACTATATCTGCCTGCACCATTGTGTGCAAAGTGACAGGCCAATCAGTCAAATAAAAAAGGAAGGTGCTAATTTACAGTGCACATGGGCTAAATCAGCAATTCCAGTTATTTTAAAACATAGTTTGTAGCAGAAACCATCTGTAGGCATTTAATCAAAAAGAAAGGTGCCTTCTGGTCCTGCCCTGCAAATACCATGGAAGAGAACAGTTGGGAAAGTAGCTGATTTCTCTGCTTCTTCAGAGCTGCTTTTTTCTGCCATGGGGTATACCTAAAGCAGAATCAGTATCTGTATGATGACTGTGAAAACACCCCTTCATCCATCTATTCGGGTTGATTACACATCTTGAATCAATATGTTTTTTCAGAAAAAGTACAAGGACATGACCTCAGTGCTGCAGGACAAACTATTTTTGCTAATTAGAAGTTCCTGTTATTACCTTCCCATGCATAGTTTTTAACCTTTCTGTAATCTCAAACGACCTCAGTTCTGTCATTATCGCATCTACACACTTAGCTGCAAAAACCCAACATTAAAAAGCCAAGGTCGAATTTGGTTCAAAAATAAAAATCCATGCAAATTAAAAAGCCAAGGTCGTATTTTGGTTCAAGAATAAGAAAACATGCAAATCAGTATTTCAGTGAGAGCAGTCATAGACCTTTTAGGTTTAATCCTATTCCTGCTATATCCAGAAACCTGCTATTGACTTCAACAGGAGTTGGCATGAGTGCTTAGCTATGAATAAATATGAAAGGTAGTTGTCAGTGATTTTCAGTGTGAAAATGATTTTGTAGACATTGTAAACAGAAGTGACAGGTGGCAAATACCCAGTCAGAAAACTCTGCAACTGAAATCTGCTAATGAAACACTTTTTCTTTCTACAGACCTAGTTTTCAGGCAGTTCTCTAAGATCTGTGGAGTTCATGGAAACTTTTATTACTTTCATTTATAATACTTTTAGTACTTTTATTTATAAAACTTGCTGTTCATTATAACTTCAAGCTGTGAACACAAAGGGAATATTTAACAATATGCACTATCATTAGACACTAGAATCAATGTTACATATTGCTCTTCAATGCTCCAGTATATTTGGGAAAGTAATACTTATGCACAGCTATGTATCAGTTGCGTAAGCAATTACATCAACTTCAGCAAGATCAATACATGCAGGTATAAATCTCAGCAAGATAAGTATCTTTCAAGAAGTAGGGGAATCTTTTTATCATCTCTTAGAGATGCTTCACAGTTAATCCAGACCATGGTGCTCAATTGAGAAGTTACTTCATGCATTAGAAATTTAGAGTTTTTAAACAGTTTATTGTTTCATTTATTTAAAAAAAGATGAAGCACTCCTGGCTAAGTCATGAATACTAACTAAAGATTTCACTAATGGTATGGGATAAAAGGTTACTAGATTTCACTTTTATCATGAAATAATTACCATTTTTAAAATTTTATTTGCTCCTAAAAAGCACTTTTGATCTATGAAATAAATAAAAAAATCAGATTTTGCAGACATTTAAAGTTAAAGGTCCAGTTAAATGAATGAAATGCTATGCATTGCTAAATTGCTAAATTGCTAAAAGACTGTGTGAGTAGGTATTTGGAAGGAATCAGTAAGCACAACAATTAACGACTTCATGTTCTAGACCCACAGTGCTTCTCCTTTTGTGGATTCTAATTAAATTCCATTGGCTGTGGGCAGCACTTTGATCTTTACATTTAACTCCTGCTGACTGTGACGACCACTGCATGTCCGCAGGACAACTTTTAATTCTTGAAAAGAAGACATAAATTTATTTTTCTTAGCTTTTCTGTTAAAAGTTTTATGAAAGTACTGTACTTTCAGAGACTGCAAATGCATATTATGCTATATTTAAAAATATATTCCTTTAAAGTGTGGGAATAATTTCCAGATGCTTTGGATTGCTTGCCCTCACTGCAGCAGCTCCTCTACTTCAATTACTTCCTCATCTGGGCACCCGGATCACTCGAGGTCTCATCAGTTATGTCAGTTCAGTATCAGGATTTCTCAAAAAAACCCAGATCCGAAGGCCAAAACGTGAATAATGCGGTGTGGTTACATACAGCAGGTGGTTTCTAGTGTTTGTGAGGCATCTTTATCTCTGCCTCAGGAAAAATGGCCGAGAGCAGTGGAGCTGCAGAGCTCCTGCGGTGTAAGGAGGCCGTGGCTCTCAGGGCGGTATCTCCATCGGAAGCTGCTTAGCTGGGGGTCCATCCCTGCTGTGGGCCCGGGGTGAGGGGGCGCGGATGTGCCACAGCCGAGGGCTGCCACTTCATCCCGAGCGTGTGACGGAGGGAGCAGAGGATCAGGTGCTGCGAGCCTGCCTGCTGGGCTTGCTGGGGAGTGTTTTCACACAGAGGTTTTGACTCACAGGAAGAGAATATTTTTCCCACGCTGTCTTCTCAGCATGCCTCCCTGTTATTTGGTCCTAGCATAGGAAAATATTTACCCTACGAAAGTACTTAATGTGATACTTAAAATGGCAAATATGCATTTTATCAGCATTTTGGGAATTGGTCCTTCCTTTAGCTACATGCCAAAACATGGGTGTAGTAATTAAGGTTCCCCCTGCGCTTTTAATTGAAACCAGAGATGTGGCTGCAATATAACTTTCACATCTGGAGTCTGGGCTTCTCCCGGGGGTATATTTGGATCCAGGGGCTTGGTTCAGACCATTACAGGGAAATGAGTCAGTCACAAAACCAATATAAGAAATTCAGTGATACTTTAAAATGAAGGTTTTCAAGAACATTAGTTTCAATATTAAGATACAGTGTTTGGTGTTATTACACAAATGCTAATATTTTAAAGCAGCAGAAATGTCTGTCTCATGACCTTAAAGTAAGACATATTAGTAGTTTTGAAGTTGACATGTATTCTGTGAAACTTATTTTCAAGATAGATGACAAGACAGTAAAGTAGATAATTTGGTTTTTTCTCAGTAAACAAAGGTAATTATTTTCTTCATCTCCTGGCTTGGTAGCTGTCTAATGTTGCAGATCACAATCTATGCAACTTGGAGCACAGAGGGAACACCTGATTGTGTTTCTCTGCTTCTTAAAACACTTGATACAGAAAAAAATAAGATTAGAAAGGTGAGGAAATACCACGTTTTGTGGGGAGAATGATTTCTTGTAAGCAAGGTCTAGATTTTTAGCTTGCCCTAAACAGTCATATAGTCATATGGGACAGTAGCTGGGATGAGTTACAACACTGAATTTGGATTTACTAAAATGCTTGGTCTGTGATGATTGATTGGTGTGACTTGTATTACTTTATCATAGCTGCTTTACTATCTTTTACTTTGTTTGGTAATCACTGCAATTCCACTAATTTATTAAGTTCTGTGGTGTTCTGGGGTATTTCCTTATTATCAAAAGTATGCTGTGACTTGCAGAAAAATACTGACTCTGCTTGTATTAGAAATAGCCCTAAACAGAGCCCTGTCTGGTGGTGAGAAACACTGCAACTGGGCTTGCACAGCACACAATGGCAACTAGTGCTTTGGAGAAAAAATGGTAAAAGACTACTCTTAAAGGGCTTTGGGGTAAAGACAGATCAGAACCAGGACTGACTTGAAAGAAAGAAAGGTGGAAATTTTGGGTGAACAAGCAGAAAAGTTAATGGCTGGCAAAACATGTTCCTTTTGGGAGCTGGAGTGGAATTTGAGATTGCTGAATCTAGTAATTTCTTGGGCACCAGAAATTATTGTGAAGTCCAGTGTTCAATATCACGTCTTACCCTGATCTGTAGAGAGGATAACAACCTTGTTTATCAGTTACTGCCTTTGCTCAGGTAGCAAAAATATGTACTGTGAAAAAGCCTAGAATCTTTCAGGAAACAAAAGTACTGCTTTGTCGAGTAAGTAAAGCCCGTGTCTACACAAGGGTGTGATGATTTAGGATTGAATGGTTACATATATTAGGTGATTTCTAGGCCCCAACTTCTTGGCTTTGCAATACCCAAACAAATTATTACTTTGAAGGTGTGTGTACCCAGGACATGTTTAAGCTAACAATGAAGCTACCAATGAAAGGTTAACTTATTTGTACAGCATTTAATAAGACTAATAAATACTACACTTTGAATTCTTAAAATATGAGCTTATATATTGATGTGGACTTGAGGTGTTTACTCTTAGTATTTTAGAAGCCTCCTTAAGATTGTTGGAAACAGACCAATCACCAGGGCTTTGATTTTGTTGCTACCTACAGCACTTGAAGTAGAAAAATAAGATGCTGATATTGTACTTCATATTATTAAGAAAAAACTATAAGATTTAGTTATTTTAGCTGTGTTTGTCAGCTGATAGGCAGAGCAGCTGAAACACACGAGCTGCTACTGATAGGGTGGGTGCTGGGTCCTAACCTGTCTCTCTAGAAGCTGGTTGTGTTTTCCCCGTGCATAAAAGGAACAGGTCCTGCCTTGCTCTCTTGCAGAGGCACTGATTGGCAAGAGGCAAAAGGCAGTGATTTCTGAATCCCACAAGGATTAGAGCCGAGTGGGAATAGCAAGCCTCTTTCTTACGTGAAGGCAGAAGTTAACAGCTGCTTCTGAGGAGGCAAAGGCTTCCATACCACTCCTGCCAGTGCTGCAATCCCTCTTGTACTCAAGAGAGTTAGATTCAGTCAGCCATATCTTTTGACTGCTGAAAAAAACCCTTATTTTTTTTAAAATTCTTGCTCAATGTGCAGAAGTTCACCTAACCAAGTGATATGTATTATTTAGAATAAAAAAAAGACATCATACCATATGCTGTCTTGCTCTGAGTGACGGACTCTGCTTGTCGTAAGAGAAAAGTATTTAATGTTGCTTCTAATTTTTGTGCCATGTCCATAAATTAAGATTATAAACTACCTTTAGCTACTGTTGACAAGTAGTATTGCTTAATTCTTATAAATGGATGTGTTAATATTAGGGGTTGTACTGTATGATTGATTCATTGATCTGTATTGCATGACAGTGTCAAGAAATGTTGTAATAAAGGAAATATTCAGAAGCAGCTAATACCAATAAACATACAGGAATGCACTTTGACTGTGAGACAAGTATAGATGTAAACTTAGAATGAAATGTTTGTACAAAGCATTTTGAGCACTGTTAAGTTGTTCTGCAGCTATGACTATACTGTGTAAAGTCTTCTTCATTTTTCTGAGTGGCACAGTGCCATGTTGTATTCAGTCAGACACTAAATAAATTGGTTGCTTGTAGTTTGATCTCACAGCAGATTATTTAATTTTAATTTTCAATTTGTTTCCCAAGGTAACTATGACATCAATTAATCCAGCAGAGATGGAGAATCCACATTAAACATTCACTGCTGCTCCCCTGGGATGAGCTCTCTCAAACCATGTTTGGAGAGAAATTAAAACCAGAAACTTTTTTCATGCTTCTTTTTTTTTAATGGTCAGAAAATGTCTAAAGACATGGTTAACACTGGGAGGGCTGGTGTTCCTCATTTCTGAAACACATCTGCAGATGTTTGACTTAACCTGTAATGTGTAATCATCTTTCTCATACCATTTTAAGGTCCATTATACTGTTGAAATTCTTTCTGTAGTCTCTACACTGGGGATTCATTATCTTTCTCCTGTCAGACCTTTAACACCACTGTCTAATTACCATCTGAGTTAGACAGATTTTCGTATAACACAATAGACTTCTTTCTGAATATTACTTACATTAAGTGCAAGGTGCACTTAGGATACCAGTTGCAAACTTGATATTTTAATAAAGGAAGACCTAGTCTATGCACAGAGGGTTTTTTTTTCAGTATTTGAATCCTCTGAAGTGTCATGGAATTAGGTTTTCCTCTTCATTAATTTAAACGTGATTTAGGGGGTTTTGTCATTGCAGAGGTCAGGAAGAGTTTTGAACAGACCACTGCTTGAAAACTGTTACACCTGTTAAATTGATAATGGTTTTGAACTGGGATCTCTGTTACCAAAGAACCATACAGTTTGTTTCTGGGAAAACAAGAACTTCAGGATTCTTAGAAAATGGTTCTTCAAAAAAAATTCCTTTAGGAGCTGTGTCTTCATTATTTGGACTGTAAAGATCTGGTACTGGTTTTGTACCAACAGTATTATTGCTAGAAATATCATGGATATCCACGTTCTTACAAATCAGTGACAATGTGTTCATAAATAACAACTGGCAGGAGCCCAAGGTCATGTTCAGATCAAGGGCAAAGATTCCAGTCCCCACCAGGGCAGGAAGAGGCTGAATGTAGGTGTCCTGCAGCATGAAGGATGGTATCACAAAAGGAAGCTGCAGATACAGTAGCTGCATGTCCAGCAGCTTTGTCAACTCAGGGGTCTTCACATCAGTGCCCATTTTGCCCCTGAAAAAGTCTTGTCACATGACCATTTTCTGGGACCTCTTCTTCCCACTTGGAAGCTTCTAGAGACTTTTCAGGTGTAAAACAATGGCATCACTTCGTTTGCAGAACTGATTCTACCTGCCTGGATATTTTTCCTATCACAATAAATGTAATTTAATTAAAATACAATATGCTAGCATGGAAGTGAACCCCAAATAGTTCCAGATTATTATTTTCTAAAAACGGAGAAATAATTTCATCAGCAGGAAAAAAACAACCAAAGAAACAGAAAACACATGAAAACCATTGCTAACTGCTGATGGTCATTCACTTTCTTTGTTCTTGGGTTAGTGCAAATGCAGTAAATCCTTGTTATCTAATTTAGCCATTAATTCACTCTTGCATTCTTCACTTATAAACTTTTTTTAAGACTGTTTAAATAGCAGCATATACAATTGCAGTGTTGAGTTCCCTGGGAGATGTTTTAAATGTTTAATTCTACTTTTTTTCACAAAAATGTATTTCAGAAGTTTTTCTTTCCTTTCAGAGAGCTGATATAAGTGACTTAAAAAGTTTTAGTAGTTATTTTATAAATTCAAAATTTATCTTGAAATTTAAGGCCCAAAGTCAGCAAAGCATGTGAGTATATATGTAAGACCCATCAGAGCCATAATTACGTTTGACTTTGACAATGGTACATGTATATATGTATGTTTACTTCAGCACACAGATCAGTCCAACTACAGAAAATATGGTTCTTTTCTGCTTTTCTTTCTTAGTATAGTAATATGGGGTATGTACTGGCTTCTGAATAAAAATATCTATACATATGTATATATAAAACAATGCTTACAACATAAAGTATTAGGTATATTTATGTATTTGGAGGATAGTTCTTGCTTTAAGTTTTTCACTGCCTTATTTGCTACACAGTGTTACTCAGCAATAAAAAATGAAGCATATTCATATTAATACTGACGTCCATGCAGCAGAAACAAATGAGTTTCTGTGTAAAAACTGAAACCAGAAATATAAAATGTTATGTAAACATTCTTCAGCCTCTTGTTCTTAGCATTGTGTTTATTGATTCTTAAAATAAGATGTTAATTTTGATAGATGTCCCCTAGAACCTGGCCTGACACCATCAGTATTACAGCATACTTTAAAAAGGGCTTTTCTGCCAAATATTTTTTTCAGCAGCAGGTCCAATCAAAGTGGTGCCTGCCTATTTCTCATTTTATCTGTGCCATTTGTGCTGTGTCTGCAGCACTCCTCTGCTGTGCCATTCATTCCAGCTGTTTCAACAGCAGCAGCTGATAACCTGTACCAGGGAATTAGTTATTTTTAAGCCTGATACAGTTGCCGTGTGACCCCAAACACCCTTAGGCTGTCTCAGGGGCAGAAACAAATGGTGTAGTGCACAGGCTTATTAAAGCTGTAGTGCCTTTGAAAGAAATAGTTGATGTTTCCAGAGAGAAAAATGTAATACTTAGCTGCTTCCAGAGTCACCAAAAGCTCTCGAGGATTATTTTTAAAGAGTATTATATGAGGACGAGAGGATCTGATTCAATGAGATACAGTCAATAGAAAATGAAAGAAAGAGCCTTTTTCACATTCTCTGAAATAAATCATCTTCACTAAACTGTGTCCCTAAGTGCCACATCTACACATATTTTAAATACCTCCAAGGATGATGACTCTACCACTTCCCTGGACAGCCTGTTCCAATTTTTGAGCACCCTTTCTGTGAAGAAACTTTTTTTAATATCTAGTCTAAACCTCCCTTGTTAAAACTGGAGGCTGTTTCTTCTCATCTTGTCACTTATTACCTGAGAGAATAGACTGACCCTCACCTTGCTATAGCCTCCTTTCAGGCAGTTGTAGAAGCAGTAAGGTCTTTGCTGAGTCTCCTTTTCTTCAGGATAACACACCTGGCTTCCCCAGCTGCTCCTCATAAAACTCGTACCCCAGACCCTTCACCAGCTCTATTGCCCTTCTCTGGACATGATCAAGCACCTCAATGTCCTTCTTGTAGGGGGCCCAGAACTGAACACAGGATTTGAGGTGCAGCCTCACCAGTGCCCAGTACAGAGGGACAGTCACTGCCCTGGTCCTGCTGGCCACACTACTGCTGATCCCAGCCAAGATGCCATTGGCCTTCTTGGCCACCTGGGCACACACTGGCTTGTGTTCAGCTGGCTGTCGACCAGTACCCCCAGCACCTGGTCCTTTTCTGCCAGGCAATTTTCCAGTCACTGCCTCCAGCCTGTAGCATGGGGCTGTTGTGACCCAAGGGCAGGAAGCATCACTTGGTCTTGTTGAACCTCATATCATTTGCCTCAGTGCATAGATCCATCCTGTCCAGATCCCTCTGCAGCAGATCAACACTCCCACCCAGCTTTGTGCTGCCTGCAAACTGACTGAGGGTGCACACAATCCCCTTGTCCAGGTCATTGATAAATATATTAAACAGGGCTGGCCCCAGTATTGAGCCTTCGGGAACCCCACTAATGACTGGCTGCCAGCTGGATGGAACTCCATTCACCAACACTCTCTGGGCCTGGCTATCCAGCTAGATCTTTACCTGGCAAATGGTATGCTTGTGCAAGCCACGAGCAGCCAGTTTCTCTAGAATGTTGTGGGAATTGGTGTCAGAGGCTTTATTTGGGTCTGAGTAGACTTCATCCTTTTCCTTCATCCACTAAGTGGGTCATCCTGTCATAGAGGGAGACCAGACTCATCAGGCAGGACCTGCCTTTCCTGAACCCATGCTGGCTGCGCCTGATCCCCTGATTGTCCTGCATGTGTTGTGTGATGGCACTCAAGATGATCTGCTTCATGACCTTCCTTGGCTGACTGAGCCTGACTGAAGTCAGGCTGTAAAGCTGTATCCTCCCTCTGACTTCTCGTGGATGAACATTACCTTAAATAACCTCCTGTCAGTTTTGATCTCCCCAGTTGGCCGGGACTGCTGGTAAATAATGGAAGATGATTTGGTGAGCTCTTCTGCCAGTTCCCTTCATACCTTTGAGTGGATCCCATCTGATCCCATGGACTTGTGTGTCTTAAGTTGTGTAGCAGGTCACCATTTTCTCCTGGTTTATAGGGTCATCATTCTGCTCTCTGTCTCTGTCTTCCAACACAGGGCCTTGGTATCCTGAGGGCAACTGTTCTTGCTATAAAAGGCTGAGGTAAAGAAGGCACCAAGTACCTCAGCCTTTTCCTCATCCTTTGTCACTATGTTTCCTCCTGCATGCAGTAAAGGATGGAGATTCTCCTTAGCCCTCCTTTTGTTGCTGATGTATTTGTAAAAACAGTTTTTGTGCTTTACAGCAGTAGCCAGATTAAGTTTGAGCTGGGCTTTGGCCCTGTAACAAATGGAACCACTATTAAAATTAAAAATGCAGCTGTTTTTTTTAATGTGTTGTTTGGAAAATATCACCCTCAAAAGCATAAAAATCCCTTGGTGTTTCCAAGCAACTGCAGTTGTGTGGTCAAATTCCCAAGACGTGAGTTGTCACCAGTCAGTTGTTTTTACAAGAGTCTCTAACCTTTGGTCTTGGATGGTTTACTGTTTGAGAAGCACACACACTAACTTTAGTCATATGTTTCTCTATTACATAAAGAGAAAATTATTACTCTTGGACATCTAGTACGTTTAGACCTATTAAAATATAACTAATCTGTTTCATTGTGCCATATGAGGTAGTTTTTAGTAGATACTTATAAAGAATTTAAACATTTTCCTCATTGGAATTCCACTCCTTCAGAAATCTCATCCATCAATGTGACTAAATATGTGTCAGATAAGACAAGTCCTCTGCCTTAGTAACTTGAGTACCAATTCATGCAAAACTTAACCATGCACGCAGCTTGAGTTGCCAGAAGCACTGGAGTCAGTAGGTATTACATGCTTAAAATGGCATGTGAGATTAAATGCTTTCCTGAGCAAAGTCCTCAGAAAGCCATTATTTTAATATAGTTAGGATAAAACTGGCACGTCATAAGAATTTAAAAGAGAAAATAAATGTTTGTAATTTTTTCTTTCTTTCTTGTTTTGTAGCGGCACAAATTTTTTCCTGTGGTGATTTATAGCTACCAATAACCTTCCACAGTGGTTGCCTTATCAACTTATTATTCTGGCATCTTCTGCTCTTGTTGGTAAACAGAAGAGAACTATTAAACGCAAAGCCAAGTACTCCTAATCTCAAGAGAGAGACTTCATACAGTATGTTCTGTACAAAACTGAAAGACTTGAAGATCACAGGAGAATGTCCTTTCTCCTTACTGACTCAAGGTCACATTACTGAGGAACATGACAAGGACTGCACAGAAAACAGCTCTAGTGCAGCTTTGCCCATCTGCAGAGAAGTCCATGAAAAAGATGGTCAAGGAAACCTTCCACAAAGGAAAACGAGCAGAAGTAGAGTGTACCTGCACACACTAACTGAAAGCATCTGCAAACTAATCTTTCCTGAGGTAAACAGATACTTCATAATAATAAAACTTGAACAGCGTGTAATGATAAATGTTAAAAAAAGCCTTTTATGCCTGCCTTTAGATGTAAGCCTTTCGAAAGTTGTTTTGACTTCAAAGTTTGTATTCTTATCCATATTTTAAATCCACTTCCATTCTTTCTGGGTATAATTTTGCCACAATCTATTTTGTACACACCATTCCTTCCACTGTATTTCCCTTATTTTTGCCTGGTATTTGTAACCTTTCACTGATCTTTTTAATTGTTCTTTTTAAATCCATCTATTTCTGTAGCATTTTTTTACACAGAAATACAGTAATAGAAATTCTGCCTTGTTACCCAATTATGTAAATTATGTGGTCATCTCATCAGTTCACTTAACTGAATCCAAACTGCTAAGTGCATTAGTCATTATCACAAAAAAATTAAAATAGCTGTTTCCATCTGCTATGATGCTAACCTCCTGTCATACTATTTTTAAAAACATTACTGTTCGTGTTTACCAAAAGATATTCTTATTTCTCTGCTCAACTTAAATGAAAACAGGTCCAGTGCAGGCTTGCTTGAGTGGAGATGAATACCATGGTTTATCCCTGTAAAAAGAACATGCAAAATGCAGGTCCATAACATTCAACTCTTGGCCTTGTCTCAAATTCAGTGGGAAGTTTGAAGGAACTGACTGACATACATTGGGACTACAAATAGCAAATGGACAATGTTGTACACTCTTTTAATTACAATTCCATTACTTGGATATTCAGTGTACCTTTAAAGTGCTGGAGTTTCTTTAGTCTCTTTGCAGATATGGTTATGCAGCTCTTCATCTATTACCCATTTAGTAAACCTCTAGATAACTAAGTTTTGGAAAACTCCTTTTTACTTCTTCTGCACTTACACAGATGGAATGCATCCCTTTAAACCTTTAAACTGATCTTTAAATTTATAAAGAAGAAGACTTGTAAACCAAAAATGAACTGGCAAAGCACCCTTTTCAAGGTGTCATGATTGCTGTATTGCTTTTCTAGTATATAGTTGCTGGTGGGATTTTTAATAACTGGTATTTTTTTTCTCTTTGAAGTGTGGTATAAATGTATGCATTTATTAACATTTACCTATTACATAATCATGATAGATTAGTTCATCAGTTGGGACAAAAGCTTGGCAAAGTGAAGATATTATGACCATGAACCCTAGGAACAACTGAAGTTCAAAGCTATTGTTGCTGCTATTTACAATTATTCTACTCATATTCATTAGAACTTTGTCCAAGTCTGTTCTCATGCTTTTTTGGGGTCAAGCCCTAAGCATCGTCCTAATCCTAGTTTTCCATAAAAGGCTTTTGCTTGTTTAGAAACATGTTTCATTGCTTAGATACTTTACAGCACCTTACTTAAACTTATCGTTGAGTCACATCACCTTCCTTCCAACTGGAAGCTCCGAAACGGGGCTGCATCATGGCCCCTATTGATTCATGAACTTCTCATGGAAACAGCGAGCTATGCATGGAAGTCCAGGACATAGTGCATGCACACAACTTTTTGATTAAATTTGAGATATAAGGTAGTGCATGTTGTTGTTTTGCTTCTTTCTTTACAGAAATATAGAGAACATTGCTCATATAGAAGTAATGAATTGGATGGCATTCCACTTACTGTATCAGTTTCTACACAGGTGTAATTTATGTTGTGTTCATATACGTGATATGGTATATCATATATACATAGATAGATATATATACCTATACATATCTAATTCACTTTAGATTTTTGCTTGAAAAACGTTTCCAGAATATATTGCCTTTCTTTCACATGATATTATCTTTGGTTGTGCAAACTTTCCTCCTGAAAAAAAGAAAAATAAAAGATGCAGTCAAAGCTGCTAGTTTCTTCAGGGAATGAGAACCAAAGAAAAGCCAGGTCACAGGAAGCCTCACAGCCAAATTCTGTCATGCCAGTATAGTACTACTCTATGACCCTGTCTGTGTGGGAAGTTTGGGTTTTGAATATCAGAGACTACATACATATGACAGCTTTACTGGCCCTAAAAATTTGAAATATGCATATTTGGAAAAAGTTCCATCTGTTCGAATTAGGAACTGCAGAAGGGATGTGGAATCATGGGATTGAAGTAATTTAAGGCAAATATTCATTATGCTCTAAAATGTCCTTTATTAGAGAATCCTTTTACAAAGGATATCTACAGTGACTAGATTTTCATCTGGAGGATATTTGGGTTGTGGCATACACAGCCAAAATTATTCTTTTTCTTTAAAATAATGGTTCTCACATTGTCTTGAAATGCTATAGTCTTCAAAACATAAAAGGAGGTAATCTGAGGCATACAATGTTACACTGATCTTTTATATAGCTGCATTTGAAACTGTCACCTTTTTCAATTTCTGTCTTGACACTATGGAAAATTGCCCTGAAAATGGGGAAATTGCCCTGAAAAAGTCCAACTATTAATATTCCAAGAAAATTTATTTGCTGTAAGATTTAATTTTAACTGTTTTTCTCTGGGCATAATGCAGAATATAAGTGTCTTTTTCTGTTAGGAGTATCTATCTTAAACTGAAAAGATTTTTTTCTGCATTTTGTATTCATGGTACTTTGTGTTTTCTGGGGGGGATGTGTAATAATAGAAAGCTGTGTTAGTTATACTTATTTCTTAGCAGCACTGTCTTTATTGCCATCTGAAAACTGGGAGCTAAAGAACATCACTGTATTTAAAATACACAACCGGTGGTGCACATGAGCTGAGGGGTTTAATTACAGTGGTACTGGAGCTGAAAAAATGAACATAAAGTAAACCCCAAAACCACAGAAGTGGCTTGCTGTTTCTAACAACAATACTGTCTTGAAAAAAAGTCATTGTCCAAAGGATGGCAAAGTAATTCTGTATATAAAAATGATATCTCATTATTAAATTTTCATCAATGACATAGATACATATGACATACATATTTTTTTCCCCAGTTTGAAAGGCTAAATCTTGCACTGCAGAGAACACTAGCAAAACACAGAATAAAAGAAACCAGGTATGTAAGTGTAATGGGTTTGTAACTAACTTCATTGCAAAAATGTTTTCAGGCAGTTCGTAAGGACTAGGAATGGGGTGGTGACCGGGAATCAAGACTTCTGGAATTTGTTTTCAATTATCTTGCCAAATTGGTGTGTAACATTTCATGTAATGTAAGCTAGTAATGAATTCGTTTATTTTAAAATATTCACAAATATTTGTATCACTCACAAAGTTGACTTAATGGGCAAATTGTACAGGGAAACGGGCAAGGGCTTTGGAGGAACTCAGAGACTGCTTGGCATAGATGGAATGATAGATATGGTTGTATGTGGATCTAGCCCACTGTTTCTAAGATCCCAGAGAAAGATTTTTAAATATAGTAAGTATTAAACAAAGGAATTTGGTTTCTGATGCAGTGAACACTCATACACTACAGATATTGACATTAATGTTTTCTTGAGCTCACTTGGCTTCTGGTTTCTGTTTTCTGAGGAACTCAGTTCAATTTTCAGCACTTCTTAATACCAATCCAATATTAATCACTTGAGCCTTGTGGGGAGTGAGAATTTCTTAGCATCTCATGATACACTGAGGATTGACTTCATTGAATGCATCTGAAAAAATAAGCCCATCAGTTTAAATCTGCTTTCTGAAGTGAAGAAATATAATCAAATTGGAAACTACACTGTTGCTCACCATGATAAGAATAGATAATTGCAGTGTATCTTTTAAATTATACTTGTTATTTTTAAAGCACTTTACATACATTGACTGAACCAAAGATAGTGGGTCAGATGTGCTTTGCAATTGCTGACTGGCTTATTGCTTTGAATGTTTTCCCATTCTTTAATTATGTGTTGCTTCCCTGGAGTATTACTTGAAAAGAAAAAATTACTGTGATATTCTGAATGAGGCAATAATGCAAATGTAAAACAAATCTAAATATCTGTATTGCTTTTGCATATAAATATACCTATGATATTCCAAGTGAAGAAATTCAGAAAGCATGTATCAGAAGTTTATTGCTTATATGAAGGTTAATCTAAGCTATATGTTATTCTCATAACTTTGAGTCAAACATTCAGGTTGATACCTGTTTTCCTCAGAGAACTCAGGGTTGCAGGTTTGTGCCAAATATCTGCATAACTACCAGTGAAAAAGTAATTTTGAAGTTAATACTTTTTATTGGTATTTCTTCTCAAAGCAGAAATACGTTTGCACCTCTTTTGAATTAAATACAGTGTAATTCCAAAAACTGCTTGAATATAAATTCCAATTATATTATACAATATGTTAGGAAATATAGTTTTGGCTTCAAGAAAAAGCACAAACCAAACAAAAACCAGGACTGTTACAATGACACACAATAGCATTTGGCCTAAATCCATAATTTGAGCTCAGACCATCAAAACTTTAATTTACCAGAAATGCACAGGGTAATCTAAGATCCTACCAAGACCCCCTTTTGAATTAATTAAAAACTTGCTATTTGATCAGCAGAACTGGGTCTATACACTCTAAAGACAAGGTAGGTGACTTCTGTACTTACTATTTTTACCACGTTTATCTTGATTATTTAGGGCTTTTATTTATATTTGTATGATCTTTGCAGAAAAACTGGTGATAGAGAAGATTTTGAAAAAATAATCAGTGATCATGCTAATGCAGCAGGTAATGTAAGCTTGTTAAATAATATATAAAAATAAATAGATTATATATGCTATTTATATATAAAAATAATATATTCTAAATAAATTAGTCTTGTTACTAATATGCTACTTCATATTCTGAAGGACTGTTTTGTGTCAGAAGAGAACTCTATAATTTTTAATATGTAACTCTGGCTACATCTGTAATAGTAAATTAGCATTTCCTGGAACTGAAATATGGTGTTCTGTACACTTAAACTGTTAAACTGGCCCAGGCACACAGTTGGGCTGTGAGAGACAATACTTCTTCAAAGGATTCCCAGTGACATTTGGGGAATTGGAGCATTCCCAACTGTCGGTTTGCACGAAGCTATCCAGTTAAAACAAGATGTGAGGCATTTGGTGCCAATTGGCCTCAGTGCTCCAGAATATTCCTAGGGTCATTTAATGTCCTGGATCAGGCAGAGTACTTACATCTACAGATCCTATTTTATTCTTATGTTAATTTTTTAAATTCTTATTTTACGCCTTTATATCAATCTAAGGGAGTCGAGTTAAATCTTGTGCCAAAACTTGCATTCATTTTGTCTACATCTCTACAAAGAACACTGAATCGTGGATCTTTCTAAACTGCAACCAACTATCCCCCCATTTTCAGGCTAAATGAGAGTGCCATCAGGTGTCGATGCTGGATCAGGGCAGGATATTGATAGTTTGCTTTGGCCTAGGATGAAAAAAATGTGGAGGTTAGCCTGTGATTCAGGATGATGAGTGCAGTTCTGACTAAAATGTGGTTCCGTGCAGGTGTTCCCGTGGAGTCTCTACGGGAATCTCTTGGTGAAGAGCTATTCAAAATATGCTATGAAGAGGATGAACACATATTAGGGGTTATTGGAGGGACCCTTAAGGACTTCTTGAATAGTTTCACTACTCTGCTGAAGCAGAGCGGCCACAGCCAAGAAGCAGGAAAAAAGGACAGACTTGAAGATGCCTCCATATTATGCCTGGAGAAAGATCAGGACTTCTTAAATGTTTATTATTTCTTTCCTAAGAAAATCACAAGTCTTATTCTACCTGGTATCATTAAAGCAGCAGCTCATATTTTGTATGAAACTGAGGTGGAAGTGATGCTCATGCCTCCTTGTTTCCATAATGACTGCACTGAGTTTGCTAATCAGCCTTATTTGCTATATTCTATACAAGTCAAAAGTGCAAAACCTTCCTTATCTCCATGTAAACTACAGTCTTCACTTGTGATTCCTGCCTCTATGTTCTGTAAGACCTTCCCATTTCATTTTATGTTTGACAAGGATATGTCAGTTCTTCAAATTGGAAATGGGATAAGAAGACTTTTGACCAGGAGAGAATTTCAAGCTAAGCCCAATTTTGAAGAGTATTTTGAAATTCTTACCCCCAAAGTAAGCTGCACTTTTAGTGGAATAATGACAATGCTAAATATGCAGTTTACTGTACGAGTTAGAAGATGGGATAATACTGATATGAAACCGTCCATGGTAAGAGACTTTTTATCACCGTTACTTCTATGAGGAATTTGTTTTCTTCAGATGGAGTTAAAATAACCAGAAAACATGGTGCATTTTGCATTTTCTACCTCTGAACATCTGAAACAACTGTATAAAAATTATTTAATTAAGGTACTCAAACGGAATTCAGATTCTGAAGCCAATGTTCAGTCAAAACTCTGCTTTAGGACGTTTACACAAGTAAAATCTGACTGCAAATTTAATTTTATTTTAATAACTTGAAATATTGATATAAAGCCAGTGATATGCCATGCTGCTGAGAATAAGGGCATCTCCAGCACAAGGACAGTGGCAGGTAAAGCTTTAATAAGGTGCCCCTGAGTCACTTGAGAACAGCTCTAGGATTTGGGGAAAAGACATTGATGTTTTCTGTGATCATTCAGCCTTTGGTATGTTGGTATTTTTGATACTCTGATATTTTCATGAGATACAAACACCACACGTTCCACTTAGTTTAAGATGATGGGATTACAACTATCTTTGCTGAAACTGGGTGTTAGACAAATTACCTGGGACAGTAAAAAACACTGAATATTCAATGACTCTTTCTATTGGCTCCTGGTCCCAGCTGAATTCCAGCTTATATACACCTGAGGCACTCCAGGATGAATTACCAGTTCAGACTCAACTCTCCAAAAACTTAAATGGAGAATGGTAAAAAAGTTTTACCCAGTTACTAATGTAGCTACTATTAAAAATTGTAGCTACTTCATCTTAGATCCATTTCTGCACTAGAGTGCAGAGATTACCGGGGTAGTAGACTCGGCATTTGATTTGTGCATGTACTTGCATATGCAAATGTCTATTAGTAGGGAACACATTTTATTTAAAAAGTGGTCTTTCAAGGCTTTGTTAAGCTAAGCTCTGCAGCACCTTACACATTACAGAACTGACTACAAAAGGGACATAAAAACACTTCACACAAAAGATTTTTCTTTTTTAGACCATTAAAATTGGATATTTCTGCCATTTATGCATTTAATTTTAAATTGCAGTGAGTACTGAACACCCTGTGATAAAACTGAAGCAGATTTTCTCACTTTATCTTACGGAGAAAGTGGTGCATGAACTAGTTATTAGTAGAAATTCACAGGCCACTGTTAGTCACACATTTTATCAATTACTGAAAATGCTCAAAATTATTCTTTTTGGCTTTCTTTTCTCCCTAAGATAAACTGATACTCAAACATAATTTGGTGCTTATCCTTAAGTTGGGGTCCTTTTGTATCAGAGGACTGAATAAAAATGAACTTACTTGATGGCTTTGTGATTCAGCACCCCATGTTTTCTCTAAGCAACTAAATGAAAATGTAAGGACTATGGACCAGTCTTAATTTTCTTACATTTTAGCAAAATTTATTTTCTCTAAAACTTCTTGCTTCTAGACCATTGCCATGAGTGTTTTGTATGAATTCTTGTTTCTTTAACTGTTTCAGGTAATGGATCTTAAAGGCCAAATGATCTATATTTTTGAATCCAGTGCCATTTTATTCTTGGGATCTCCCTGTGTGGATAGACTAGAAGATTTTACAGGACGTGGATTGTACCTCTCCGATATTCCCATTCACAATGCTTTAAGGGATGTTGTTCTGATAGGAGAGCAGGCCAGAGCCCAGGATGGACTGAAGAAGAGGTTAGGAAAGCTAAAAGCAACCCTTGAGCAGGCCCATCAAGCACTTGAAGAAGAGAAGAAGAAGACTGTAGATCTTCTGTTTTCAATTTTTCCTGGAGAGGTTGCTCAGCAGCTGTGGCAGGGACAAGTTGTACAAGCCAAGAAATTTAATAATGTCACAATGCTTTTTTCTGACATTGTTGGATTCACTGCCATCTGTTCCCAATGTTCACCTATGCAGGTTATCACCATGCTTAATGAGCTTTATACACGCTTTGATTACCAATGTGGAGAGCTAGATGTCTACAAGGTACACAGTTCATTGCTTTTCTCTGGGATTCTGGGGCAGGAAAGGAAATTAAGACTAAATGGGACCGAAGATGATAGAGGTCAAAAAATTATTTTGCCATAAACATTTTAAAATGAAAGGCAAATCATAAAACAAAAGAAAAAAACATGAACAATTGTTCATTCAGCCAAGAGAGAAACCCGTCAAAACTTAAAAGTTAATGTTAAAACTTAAGTTCAATGACAGTGCTGTGAACCTGGAGTAAATAGGTGTTCAATGTAGCTATGGGTGCCTGACAGTAAATGAAAAAGGAAAAGTATTTTAGAATTATGCCCGGCAATAAATATAAATTGTGCAATTTTTCCTTTTGCATGATACTGCAGGATTTGTCCAGTACTTAATAATTTTGCAGGAAAAATAAGACTTGGTCAATAATTGTATGTAGCTACAATTCTTACTGAAGATAGGCTCTTCTTTTATATTTATCAAACAGTCTAACAGTAAGAAACGAATATGCCTGTTTTAGGTTGAGACTATTGGAGATGCCTACTGTGTTGCTGGAGGCTTACACAAAGAAAGTGAAACACATGCTGTTCAAATAGCACTGATGGCTCTGAAGATGATGGAACTGTCAGACGAGGTGGTGTCTCCCCACGGAGAACCTATCAAGGTCATATATTTTATTGTATTTGATTTGGTTAAAATGACCATTTTTGTTTGTTTAATTGCTTTCTGGTATTTAGTCTCAAAGAAATTTCACATCATTTCATTAAGTCAGACAATTTAGGGAATCGAGTGACTGTGGCTGGAGAAGCTGACCTTTTTAGTTCTATGGATGAGAGTTTTGTGGAGCAGTAAAGATGAAGTAGAGATCTGAAAATCAACCCAAAAGACAAATGCAGTGAAGTCAATAGGTGCAATCTGACACGCTGCAGTTTTTGTCTCAGTAGCAATAAATCTGTCAGTGTCATGGAATATTCTCTTTTCTAAGGAAATGACTAATCCTCTTTCCAAATTAGACTTCCAAGTCTTTTGATGCAGAAGCTATGAATATGAATGCCCAAAGACGTTCTGATTGTACTAATCCACCCATCTTTAAAGGATTCCATTGCTGTTCTTGTTTTACAGTCAGATACTGAACCACCATAAGATAATGGTGTTAATGCTGTAAATGCAACTGTTAAATTCAGTGGTAATTATATTTATGCCTTCCTTTAAATGAGAACTTACACATGTACTGAAATTTTCATGTAGGATTATCTCTCACTGAGAAAGAAAAAGAAAGGCCTGTGTGCATGAAAAATGTCGTGGACCTTCGACTAAGTTCAAATGGCCTGGAATGGCATCCTGGTATTTTTAATAGAGTTGTCTCAGTTTATTATGCCTTTCATTTGCTAATTTTTAACATTTTTCTGTTCATTTGTTCCTCCAGAAAGCTTAATGCTTTTTTTTTTTTTTTTAGTTTTAGATAAAATAATATTTGTATTCCAAGGGAAAGAAAATGGTTATTAAGAGGATTATATGCTCCACATTTATCACAGAGAACAGCAGCATTGCATTATAAATAAATGTT
Organism: Machaerirhynchus nigripectus; assembly: GCA_013397975.1. Classification (NCBI taxonomy): domain Eukaryota; kingdom Metazoa; phylum Chordata; class Aves; order Passeriformes; family Dicruridae; genus Machaerirhynchus; species Machaerirhynchus nigripectus. Next base: position 1,621,876 of record VZRQ01001805.1, read on the forward strand.
CTTTTTGTATTTTGCAGTATCAAATTAAGTTACACTTAAAAAATCTGGAAACATCCTGACAATATTATAACAAGTTTATCATTTACATGCAAATGCTACTACTATATTTTTAAAATTAATTTTAAAATAAGGAGAAAAAAAGTTGTATTGTGTAAGTACTTAACAGAAGCTTCTTAGAAGGAAACTATTTTTAATGAAAGCATGCATCTATTTTAATTAAATGCTTCATGAAATCATTGGCTATCGTGCAAAGCAATAAATTCGCCACACAGTCTAATTTGCCACTACTGTCATTTTACATATCAATTGTCAAAGAAAAAAAGGTGTGACCACAAGTGGCATACTTTGAATCAGACTTCCATTTTGGTGAATGTATTTCAACCATCTTTACTCTGTAGGTGGATTTTGGTTTGGTTGCAGATTTTTCTGCTTTTACACTCAAAGTTAGAAATTGTAACTTCTTAGTAATGGTATGATACTCTCTGGATATGTAAAGAGTAGCACACATAGTAGACGTACAAGGTTTCTGACATCATGCCATTATTGTGTCAGAATGCTATTCTGAAGAAAACATTTCTACGCTTGTGTAATGCACGTGAGAGACAGAACACACCTCAAAAAAAACCCCAGCACAAAGAACCACAGGAAGCAGCATAAGCTAAGTAAGAGTCAAAACTCTGAGTATGAGCTAAGTTCACAGCAGTTCACAGTCATATTTTGATATGGTAGGATTACTTACTAAAAATGCAATGCAAGATTAACTTCAGCTAGTTCCCTCTCCATGAACAGTAATGACCAGAGTACAGATACTTTAAGGAGGCTCTGCTAACTCAGTTTATTTTTAGTAGCTCATTCTTTCTTTCTTTTTTTTTTTTAATTGAAGAAATGTGTATAAAATTGACTTCACTAATTCTGTTTTACCTAATAATGCTGTTTTCTTTCTTTTGTTTAAAGATGCGTATTGGCCTTCATTCTGGATCTGTCTTTGCTGGAGTTGTTGGGGTTAAAATGCCTCGTTATTGCCTTTTTGGAAATAATGTAACCCTTGCCAATAAGTTTGAATCTTGCAGTATACCTAGAAAAATAAATGTCAGCCCAACAACTTACAGGTACAGTGCTTGATATATGTAAAATGTTCACCTGCATTAGTTACTGTAGTAGTCTATTATCTTCCTGTTGTTTTTTTTGCTTCCCTGAAGTACTGCTACATATTTTCCTTTTTTTCATCTGACTGCCCCTGAATGCACCATAGTTATAAATAGCCAGACTTCAACTAGCAGCAGCAAGAAAAAAGGTGAAACAGAACAACTGATTCTTGTTTTTCAGACGCTGACTGTCTGGGCCAACTTTGCCTCGTACACCACAGCTGTATACATCTTGCTTTTTCTTCTTCTTTTCTCATATTATTTGCTCTTCTTCAAGCTTTCTTGGTGAACTGGGTGCCAAACTGGCTGCAGGTGCCCTTGAAAACAACAACCTCACTGGAGAATGGTTAAACATCACCCTACATGCCTTCATTCTCTTTTGGTTAGGAAGGCTGACTGAATAGATTGCAATGAATCAAACACACCATTGTTTAGTTTATGCAGGTCTTTCAGTTCAGTTTAAATCTTTTAGTATGGAACTCAGATCAGATATTTTTAGTAATGTGTAGTCTGTGATTATGCAGACAGCTAGCAGGCTCTCCCATGTGAAATACAGCATCTTTCCTTTGGCCTTCAAACCTAACACTCTCTTTGTATTGCCTGTTTAACTGTACTTCAAAATCACCTCGCAAATCATGTTGCAAGTAATGGCCTAGTAATAGTGTCTTGTAGATGCCAGGCAAGACAATAGGAAACTATTTTGAATGGGATGGTAACAGGAGTCGACATCTGAACTCCAGGTCCAGGTCTGAATTTTGTGTCACTGAGCTGACAGGAAGTTCTGTAAGAATGTACTGTAAAGAGTGAATGTACTAGAAGGAAGTGATATGGCTGCCTGGGTAAAACAAGCAAAATCATAAATTCTTTTTTTACCTTTTAAGGAAGCTCTGCTACCCTCACTGTAGTCTGTTGTTCCTACTCAGCTTGTACCCACTGCCACATACCTGATAATGCCTTGTGGCAAGGTTCTGCATCCAACATCAGAGAGAGAATTTGGCACAGGATCCTGACATCCCGTGCAGCATGTGTAATGTGACATACAGGGTGCCAAGCTTTAGATGATCTTGGATTGGTGATTTAGAAAAGGTAGTACAGGTATTGGAGCACACAGAAAGTAACCCTTTTGATCATGCACTCTGAAAACACAAAGAAAGCATTAACGTTGCCAGTGCTTATGTATGTCAACATAAGCAGTGCTGGCCAACAGTGATTGTTTTTCCATTCCATTCATATGGAAAATCATTTTGAATGATACCCCTAGAAAATAGGCAATTTGATTAATGGGTAAACTATTATTGTTGTGGAATTTCTTTTTTTTTCTGAGTGAATGAGGTGTTAACCTCCTTTTTGTTTGGTGTTTTTTTGATTTTGATTCATTCACCAGTTCTAAAGACACACTGATAACATTATGGCACCTTGCACAACTCCTGTATATTGCAGTAATTGTTTGAAAGCTTAGATACAAGTTACCAATATTTATCCCTACAAATTAGCAGTCTCTGTTTCAATCTGTGAAAAAGAAAATAATATTAGAATTGGTAAGAAGGTCTGAGTAGTTTAATTAATAAGGTTCACAGTATTCCATTCTTCAAAGCATTAATTATGGTGCATTTGATGTGCAGATATGAGCTAGCTTTCAGTACTAAATAATTTTTGAGAATATTTACAATAAAAATAGCACCTACATGCAAAACACTGGCATGACAAAAAGAGAGGCAATACTGCTATTTGCACTGATGCACAAGTTTCTAGGTTATCAAGGTTACCAAGTAAGCATTATTTTTTATATTTTCAGTAAATAACTATAAAAATTAAATTGGATTCTCCCTGCCATACATGAAGAATGATTGAATATCTGTACTTGTTAGTGTCTGATTTATTTTTAATCAAGACGATTCATTTTTGTTCTAGGTTGTTAAAGGAATACCCAGGTTTTGTGTTCACACCACGCTCAAGAGAGGAGCTTCCACCAAATTTTCCCAGTGATATCCCTGGAATTTGCTATTTTCTGGATGCTTATATTCAAGGAACAAACTCACAGACTTGGTTTCAAAAGAGAGATTTGGGAGATGGCAATGCAAACTTTTTTGGTGAGGAAACAGGAATAGACTAAATTGTACATTCACAAATGTATAGAATAAATTTATAAATATTTGGATTTTTTTTTTGAATAAATAGAAAATTTTTAAAACTGTATGAAACATGAAAGCACTTTAGATCGTTAACACCTGAAAGCCAGTATTAAAATTTCAGGAAGTATGTCACTGACTACTTTTTCTTTTTCCTTTGCATAAGGAACATAGTCGCTAAAGTAATGTTGCAACGTCACTGTTGGAAATGCTACTATAAACTGTATTTTCCCTGTGGTAATTTGTAAGTGCTACAGTTCTCTCCGTACTGAGAATTCTAGATGTATTGTATATGCAGTTTGTCAGGAAATGTAACGTGCAAGTGATGGCAGCCACATGCAGTGTTGTGAGCTGGTGCTTATCAATGACTATGAAAATGTATTTTCTTAGAGATTCCATAAGAAAATGTCCATTGAAATACTGTCATTGCCATCACATACTCCCTCCAGTGCATCATTTGGGCCCCATCCTAGAAGCTGCTGACCATCTTCTCACACTGACTGGTCAGAATATGAGGGTGCTCAGCATTTTCTGGATCGGGCTGCTAATTGTAGCTGATACACATGCATTGCAAAGTTGCTGCTTACTGTTTCATGAACTTTGTGTATAAAATGAATATAGATTAAAACACTGTATAATCACATATTAATATCTCTGTAATCATCAAACTATTTTAGTTCTTAGGGTTTTTAAAATACTTTAAAATAATAATATCCACTTGTTACTATGTATTACAGCAATAAATGTTTTCTTTTTGTTGTCATTCAAATTTGAAATGTTTTAACAGAAGTGTAATAAAATATGCTTTGGAATGTTTGCTTAGAAATGAAATTCCAGTCAAACTGCATGAAATGGAAGCAAACCAGCTTAAAGCTCTGATCCTTATTCAAGGATGCAACGCGGGTGTGATGTGTTATGGAAACACCCATCGCATGCTCACTCTTAAGTTGCCTGGGGAATCTTCAGGTGAACAGAAATGCATTCAAACATATGAACACATTTACAAAGATTAATACTACTAGAGAACAAGCATTTCTATTGTGGATGATGGAATATGAGTGGAGAATTCTAAAGGTTTTGCCTCTGGAACTGGCAGAATAGAGTTAGCTAAGAGGTGTGAGTTTAGGATTCTGCCTTGCTGACTAGCGGATCCATCTGCGGATCCATTCATCCTCTGCTGTAGTTTGATCCCAGCTGCAGGCTGGAGAACTGCACAGCTTACACGCATACTACTACTCCCAGTAGTATCAAGTACTATTAGTTATTATTCTAACATCTTCAGCTCTTGGGGTTTGGTGTATCAAGCCATAAAAGTCTCTTCAAACCACTTGCCAAAAAATCAGATTTTCCTCTCTTAATATTTACAGGGAACAATTACATTAGACTAAGGTGCTATTTTTTTCATTTTTTGATCTTGACTGGTACATTCTGAAGCTCAGTGTACCATTTTATCCTACTAGGTTTTGGTAGAAACTCATACATGTACCATCACAGTCTTGAGAAAAGTCCTTTGCCAAAGAAGTGTAAATGGCCCTTGAAATAAAAAGTGGGTCCTTCGCATCTTAACACTGACATAGCTTTAGTGGAAGCTATACCAAAAGAATTCAACTAATTTTTTTTCATTCAGGCATGACCTGATATGATTTCAGGGAGATGTTGGAAAAAATTTGCATTGCTGGTGTCAGAGGAAGTGCAATTAGTGTGGAGCTGATGCTTTCTTTCTCTCTGAACTACTGTGCAAAACCAGAGCAAAGGGAGTCACAGAAACTGACAGAACAGGGAAGTGCACAGATAATTGAGCCCCTGGGACAGATCTACTTCTTCCTGGGAAATCTTGTGAAGGCAGAATTCAGACCTCCCCCAAACCCAGTTTATTTCTCCCGTCATTTTCTTTCACAATCTTTCCAGAAACAGCAGCAATTAATAGTACGGGGGCAAAATCAGTATTTCCAACTGAAAGCCATCAGAATTAAGGGAACTGCTCTTGAATCTTGGCAAGGGGACCCCTTTTCAAACCCCACCCATCCTACAACCTAGCAGGCCACTCTAGCTGCTACCATTTTTTTTTAATGCCTGCTCATTGTTCTGCAAAAGCAGTGGGAGATTTGCTTCCTGCAACAGCAATGACTTTTGTACCGTTGTATTTGCCATTGTACAGTCTATGGCTGTTTGCCATAGAGTGTAGAAGGTACTGAGCTGCTTTCAAAGCTCTGCTCCAGTTTATCATAAGTCAGCTTGGCAGGAACCAATTTTAACTTTCTGAAATGAGAGCTAGGACTTGCTTTTCTGCCTCTAAGGTCTGCAAGGTGTGTGCCACAACAGTCTTTTGAGACTTCTAAAACCATCTCTGGTGGTGTGGCTGCTTACAACTGCACAGGAAGAAAATAATCAGATTAAGCTTTGTTGGTTTGGGTTTTTTTTTAATTTTCCAATCTCATTTGCATGTGTTCACTGGCAGTCCTTTTCTGAAGAGCATGGAGGGAGAGTAAAAGTCACTGTCTTAGGTTACTGAGCATTGCTCTGATACTGAAAAACAAATAAAAGAGGAAAGAGAATCAATGATTCTGGAACCTTTGCTACATCCAGATGCAACAGTTTAAAGATACATACTCTCTGGAGCACAAGCAGTAGGATCTGAATGTTAAATATGCAGGTAGGGTGGAACATGAAGCTGGAAAGCCAGTCAAAGAAATAATAAACTGTGAAAGAATCTAAAACGAAATAAACAACCTTATAAAGTTGTGTGGCTCATCTGCTTTGGCAGATTTTTGATGCTGAAAGCAAAGTCGGGCCAGTGGTTTCCTAATATAAATGTAAATGAGCACATTGCTTTGCAACCCCATTTTAAGATGGCCTTTGAAGATCTGTGCTAAACTTGCTTCTCATTTTTTGAGCAGTACGAAACTACAAATTTTTGTGCCACTACAGCAAATGCATATTCTGCACACACAGCGGCATGTAGTGGGAAATAATTGAGAGAATACATGCAGTAGCCATCCAAGGATGGGAAAAGGGGTGCATTCAGACATAGATACATTTCCACTCTTCTGATTTTTCAGCCCAAACAAAACCTGCCAAAGAAATACCAAGGACAAAGGTGCTTCCAGGGGCTTTGGACTACAAGCATGTGAAAATGAACTGATTTCCACTGATTGCAGATGATGTTAGGGAAAATTTGGACATATGCTTAGTTTTCTCTGGATGGCTAAGGTTAAATTCCTATTACAGGAGGATGCAATAGAGCACTCCGTTTCTCAAATGTATCCTGCATTACAGAACACCATGGACATATTGAGGGCTGTTTCATCATAGCTTGTCAATGCCAGTACTGAAAAATTAATGTAATGGTATAGTAGAACAGTGTATAGTGGTATAGTAGAAATAATGAATCTTGCTGAAATGAACTTAAGAGGGTGTTTCTGCAGCTGAGAAGTATTATTAGGAAAATTCCAGATGTCAGGACTCAGACCATGACTAGAAAATACCTATAATTCCGTCCAATGTCAGTAAAGTAACTCCATCTTCAGTAAGTAGAATCCAGCAATACCATATAAGGCAGCTTTTTTATTCAGGATTTCAGTAACAAAATGAACTGTAAAAGCAAAGTCCAATGTAAAAAATGCAACTTATTAAAATACTTCTTTTGTTTTATAGTGCTTGTGTATTAACACAAAGCATACTGAGCTGAATGTAGATGTTCTTGGCCAGCTAGTGGTTTTCCCAAAACTACTGTCTCAGCAACTGCCCTTTCAGGATCCCATAAAAGGTTCCTATGCTACTTTCCGCTTTCATGAATCTCACCAGGAATTGTCAGATGAAGTCAGCATCTCAAATCAGGAAGAAACATGTTAAAATAAAACACGGCTTAGCCATGTACAGCACTTACTTGGTGCATGAGGGTCCCCAAATGGGAATATGATTGTGTGCTATAGTGGAATAAGCTGCAGGCTTTATGGAAGTGCATCAGATACAGTCCAAATGTTTGTGTTATGTGCATAATGCATGTGGCCTAACAGCTGATACTGGCATGGTTGGGCCTTGAAAACAGCTCAGTATTAACAGCTTAATTTGATGTTTATTTTATCTTACTGACTTCGAGCCTTTCCTTCGGTTGAAAGCAAATCTTCTTGCCCAAGACTTATGAGACAGCCTTGATTGAGGAGGAATCTAGAATGGAGGTTTGTGCTTCTCAGGAAATCACTTGGTTGAATTCTTTAATTCATCAGCTTCCAAACTTTTAAAAGGAGATCCCTATTTTAGAAAACTAAATCAATCACTGCCTGCTTTTACTCTGCCCATGATGTTTTCAGTTCACATTTTACAAATCTCACCTTGGCTAGAACTCCCATTTGTATTATAATGGGTTAATCACCAGAACACCCTGCAAATGCAACCTACCAAGCCTGAACCAAATCAGAAGGCAATTTCATATTTGTCTAAGGCAATTTTGACCCTTGTAGATATCAGCACTTTTGAAAAAGTGTCACTCAGATACGAAGAATCACCAGGATAATCTACTCTCTGAAAACCATAACCAAAAATAATTTCGTGTAATCTCTCTAGCACTTGATAAACATGAGGGCTTACCCCATATACAGACAGAGCAACTGGATTCCCTTGAAACCCGTGAAGAATGGGGATATTTTTTTACACCTATTCTAAATACAGTCTACTTGTTTCCTGCCTGGGATGCGCTGCCAGGAGATCCTTGACATTTGTATCCTCCAAACTGTTTTGTAAGTGCGTGAAGGAGAAGACTCCAGCAACACCGGAGGGCAGAAGTGCCACATGTTGTCATAGGTCTTCTCATAGTGTAGATTCACTACCAGCAGTAGGCACACGAAGATGTAATTACGACATTTGTATGGTAGGATACATTTTCCCATTTTCCCAGAATTTACTTCCTACTAAACAGGAAAAGTAGATCGTGACCTGATGTGTTCAAATCTTAGTTAATTGGTGACAAGCTGTCTTTAGCTATAGGAAAGCATAGCCTTTGGCCTGGTTCCAACAGTGTGATTTATTACATTATTTCTACTGCCAGTTTCCTGGAAATTTTGAAGAGATTTTTAGAGATTTGCATATCTTCTGTTTTTGTTTGGTTTTCTACACACATATTTTCAACCTATTCAAAGTAGTTTGGAGTAGTTTGGTTAATTTATCTAAATATTTTCTTTCCTCCCTTTAATATTAACATATTACTTGTCTGATTTTAACTGGTTATATTGCAGCTTTTGTTCTTGGTCATCCTTTTACGAAATCTAAAATTTGTTTTCCCAGTAGATTTGGACTGTATTCAATAGAATTGATTATTATGCCTGCATCACCTGAAAGAAGGCTTTTCCCCTGCTGTTCTTGGGATGTCTACTGAGATGACTTTGCCAAATTTCTCATGCCTATACACTTGTGTCTTCACCTACTAGAATTTTTAAAAGATCTTAACACAGATTCAAAAGTTCACCAGGCAGTAGTTTAAATTTCAAAAGATTTTACATGCCGCCATTTTTTAACTTATTTACATGGAATTTCCAACATCAGTGCTTCATTTTTTTTTCAAGAACTACATGAACAGTTCAAATTTTAAACCTATTTTGCACTATCTTACTAAAGTCTGAATTCTGTAATTTTACTTATTTAGAATCCATCTGGATTGATTAGTGTTTATGGCTTCATGTAGCAGGATTTCTGCCCAAGAGCTACTACACTTGTAGCCCACTAGGTACCCTTATCCTCCTAGATAAACTAATAACCTCTCTAATGTATGTTGATTCTTCTTAAACAAGTAAAAAAAAAAAATCGGAAGTCTCCTTAGAATTTTTATTTCATACACTGGGGCCAGGTCTTTCAATCTTACAAATGGCTTTAAACTATATGGGTTTTTCAAGTGCTGTATTATCTTTTTTTATTCCTTGTATATGATAACATAGGATACAGTGTGTTATTTCCAAACTGGCCTTGGCATATTGTCTCTGCTCAAAACCTCCTGTTGCAAGGGTCATACCCTACTTAGAGAACCCTTTAAGAATCCGTATTCAGTAGGTTACTGATACAAAGCAGTGTTTATTCACAATGACACCCGGCAGGGACTCAAAACCACAAAAAAACCCACCCATTACTGAAAGCACCCATTATTATGCTTTTAACTTCACTGGCCTTTGAGAAACGAATGCACAGGAGCAGAAATGTCTGCGATCACTTTGTCGCTCAGATTCTTCCCTTTTTGGGGGACATTTGTCTTCCTAAAAGTTAAGTGGTTGCATTGGTAAAAGAAACAACTGAAGCAGCCTTGCGAATGCAGAGGGAAGTGACACCAAAGCGAGCACGCGTTGCCCTACACGACCCACCTGAGCACTACGTGCAGGATGGGTACGTACAGGAAGGTGCCCAACACTGGGGTCAATGCCCACCTCCGCACGGGGCGCGGGCAGCGGCTGCCCCTCAGCCCCGGGCGGCGCCGGCCCGCGGCCCC
>VZRQ01001805.1:1632330-1736141 GCA_013397975.1 Machaerirhynchus nigripectus
GACATCAAGTAAGTGTGTGTGGCGGTGTGTGCGTCTGTGTGTCTCCGTATATGTGTGTCTGTGTGCGCCCGTGTCCGCAGGGGCCGCGGGGCCGGGGCCGGCCGGGTACCGGCGCCCTGCTTGCCGCCTGCCGGGAGCTGGGCGAGTCTGCGGGCTGGCAGCGGCACCGGCAGCGGCACCGGCAGCGGTACCCGCAGGTCTGCGGGCCGGCAGAGGCACGCAGGACGCGGCTCCCAGCCGTGACAAGACCAGCGCGCCTCTTGCTGCGCCCCGTCCCGCTCGCGGCCTCCCTTAAAGCCTCCAAGACCCGCCTTATTCCACCTTTCCCGGTCTTCAGGAGCCGCAGCGGGGATGGCATTGATCCCTGCGGGCTCTCGGTTATACAGAGTATCTGGCAGAAGTAATGTGCAGGCAAAACGCCCCGAAAACACGGATGCCCATCCTTGCATCAGGCCACCAGGTGAACCGTGCAACAGTTGCATCCCTTTGCATCCCTGAAGGAACTGAGATACAGTGTTTATTTAATAAACACTGTCTAAAACTACTGTCAGATTTTGGTAATTTATTTTTATAATTGCTATAGAGATTGTTATAGAGAAGTATGTATAACAATGCAAGTAAAAGAATGGTTTTTGGCTTCATTTTTTGAACCCGATTTCTTGTGCCCAACCCTTGCTTTTCTGGCAGTATAGCGTTTTTCTAAGGAGCTGACTGCCTACACTTTAAACCTTTGGTCATTTGTGAGATTGCACTAAAAGTTTGAAATGAGTGTACAAACAAAATTCCATTTACCATAAAAATAGTAGTATTAATAGCTGGGCAAAACGACAACAAAAATTTTTAGAAGGACGTAAAAGCTTACAGAGTTGTAGACTTACTTTATCAGGCTTTAGGCAGCATGTCAAAAGAAAGGCCTTAATATGATCTCTTGATTAGGCAGAAGTCGATTATCCAGCTTGGAGAAAGTGCTCCTCTGTCAGCTGGTTGCCTTCTATATCCCCCTGTTGCATTTATTTTGGGCCAATTTTAATATGTCAGTGTTAATGTTGATTTTATAATATATGGCTGTTGTCATAATACAATTTTTGGAGTTAAAGGACAGTTTTGACTGTGAGATTTTTGTTACCATGACATATTTTTTTCATAAAATCATTTGTTAAGAATGTGGTAACCTTGCACAGTACCATGAAATCAGAGCATCACAGAAATGTTCTCTGGAAGAGGCCTCTGGAGGTCATCTAGTCCAGTTTCTGTTCCAGCCTGGATTGTTACTGGCACTAGATCAGGGCTCAGCTATGATTTTTGTCTAGCTGAGTCTTTAAAATCACCAAAGGTGAGTCCACAGTTGTGGTTCAGCAGGCATTCATTGTTCTATTGATCCCTGACAGGTACTCTGTAAATTACTGTTGGCAAATACAGTTTTGTGGGTACCATAGATGAACCTTTAGTGTATGCCACTGAGTTTTGTGCTATAAGTGAGACATTTGTTTTTCTGTACTGAACACTTCTAAACACAGTGATCTATTTTGAATTCCTATGGTTTGATTTTTTTTTAATGACATATGTAAATTGAGGTGATAAAATAGTGACACATGCATCATTTTCCATGAAAAATAAATAAATAAAAATATGTATAAGATGTGATGTTCACTCTTTCTTGGCATGGCATCCCATATCAAGATGCCGTTAAGTATCATGGACCATTCTTTGTCCAGATTACCCACTGAATATATATTTCTATTTAAGATTAATCCATTAGAGGAGATACAGAGTTTCATCTTCTAGCACAAGACCATGCTGCAAGCTGTCAGAACACATCCGTAATTCCTGATGCATCCTATCTCTTTAGATTTTACCAACACCTGAAATGGAATACTGAAGATAACTAAAGCCCATGAGGAATATTACTCATATAACATTTTGGAGAAATTTAGTAGAAATACACAAAATACTTTTCTAAGGTCAGCCATGAAAATTCAGGAAGCTGGTACGTCCTGTTCCTGCTTTTCAGATGATAAACATTTCTGTCTTGTAGCAGCCCAGCAGGTAGGCTCTGCTGTTAGCTCACAAGAAGATGGCTCTCTGGATGGAAACTGACATGACACCAGCCAGCAGATGATTGGAATGTGATCTCCAAGAAGGAGCCAACGTATATGGAACAGCTGCCGTAGCTCCTCATGTGAAAAGTGTACACAATGGGGTATTTATTCAGCAGGATTTCTCAGTAGTGTATCCTACCTACAGTTTAGAAACCAGTAAATGAGCCCTCACTGGAACAGATTATAGTGGTGCTGACTGAGGGAATTGGTAGTGTCACCTGGTAGCCAAGTGATGTTGGGGAAGAGGTTGGATGTTTTATCTTTTATAAGCAAATAAAAACTTCTTGCAAAGGCTTTGTTAGAACTGTTATTCATTTAGGAAACAGCAGGAAAGTACAGACCCGTGTTGTGGCATGCTGAGTTCAATCAGTTGAATCACTGATGACTGGAGAAGTAATTATTGAAGTCAGCAGTCTTTGGCTGTTTCAAAAAAGCAAGAGGAACTTTGCACTGTTAGTGAGGTTGAATTTGCAATAAAACTTCAGCATTTTTGTGAGGTAGAGAGGCCTCTGGGTAGTTCAGTACAAAATTTCTTATCTAAGCTTTTTTGGTTTTGTTTTTGTTTAATGTTGAGCTGATCACATACTGCTATTTTGTTCTCTCTGAAGTCACCACAGAAGATGTGAATCAGCATTGCAGAGTGGTGGGTTGTGATTGCTGAGTGATTCTCAAATGCCAGCAGGTGAATTTGTACTTAATATTGATAGAAGGGAAAAGAAAACATAGAACTGAGTAAACTGAAAAATGAAATCAGGGCATTTGTCCAAAAAAAGTGCATTTAAAAATGGTAAATACTGAATTTAAAGGATATTCTTCATCTGAAACATGGAAGCTCTTCTGGAGCTTGTGCAGTCAAAAGTGGTGTTGAATGAAGTTCTTATATAGAGAATTTGGGTACCCAAATAGTTGAATTTGATGCTCTTACAAGAGTGGTGTTTTCATTGCCATCACTTACTGTTAACTGAGTTAGAATGATGATTTCAAGTCTCTGTGTCTGCTATTTTGTTCATTTTTCAGCATTCTTGTGAAACCATGATCTATCAGAAAAAGATACAGTGTTTTATTGGCCCGGAGTGGAATTCTTGGGGAAGTTAGAGTCCCTGTTATTTTCATCCTCTTTAAAAACAAAGCATAACTAAACAACAGACTTCTTTTACACGTCATATAATGAGGCACTAAGTTCATGGAAAAATTACAGTATATCCTTCGATATAGGGCTTGGCTTTTCCCAAAGAACTAGAATTAAAATGCTTGACACACAAAATGGTTCAAAGCCTCCTATTTCTGAACCAGCTTTCTGGATCCCAAGTAGGTTGCATTCAAAAGGCATATAAGTGGTGAAAGTTAATCTTGATTTATAGAGCCTTTACTCATTTCCTCAACAGCAAAGTCTCAAAAATTTGCTTCTTGGTTTTTCTCTGACTGCCACTTGCAGAACTGAGAATTTGAACTAATGAACAGGGTTTTTGTAATGAAACCCCAGAATCATTAGAGGGATTTAGCAAAGCTGGATGACCAAGAGGGAGTGCGAGGAAAGTCCTTCTGTAGTTGCTGAATTCTGCAGTAGCAGAGTTTTCTTGGTGGAAATTAAGATGATTCAGCCCTGTCCTTTCTTTTGCTTGCTGGCCGTTGTAAGCTGCACATACACTGCTCATTGTCATTCACTGTTTCAGTCCTTGGAAGGGGAGACTTAAGACCTACAGTGCAATGGAGACAGACTCCTTTGATCAGTGCTTCACTAGCTCTGCAAAGAGTTGCTAGTAAATAAAGAGTTAATGTAGAGCTGTTAACCACACTTTTGCTGAGAAAACACTTTTCATTTGTTCCTTCCATACTTAAAAGAAAACCTCTTCTGAATCCCTTATTTTGTGCTTGTTACATCCAGAGGGCTGGTTTAGTCTGTGTGGCCACAATTGCAATGGCTGGTTCTCAAGGGTGGTTCTCAAGATTCCTTTGGCATTAGATATCTCCAAGTCCTCTGCAGCCAACATAAACTGAAAGATGTCAGGCCTGGCTATTCCCACATACGTGCAGTTCTGTGCTCATGTCTGTTTAAGGCCAAATTTGTACTTCTGGGTGACATGGTAGTGTGTGAACGCGATTGTAAGTAGTGCATGTGGAATTACTGTCCATGTACCTGTCCAAAATAATACAGAGAGATTATTTATATTGCAAAAACAAGTGAAAATCTCCAGGGCTTAAGAAATTGTCTTCCCTAGTATGTTTCTATGGTAGGCATATTTTTGTGGTGTGTGATAGTACATTTTTAAAAAGGGCCTCTATCATGATAAAATCTGAGCTCTTCTGCAACAGGTATCAGATATGGCCTAGCTGAACAGACAATATATGTGAAATTGTGATCAGTCCATTCAGCAGCTCTAAGGTTTTAATTGTGTAACAAGCATTGACAGGGATGTCTTCTTGAAACAGCTCCAGGTCAATATGTGGGAGTTAGAGCAATGTTGTCAGCAGGGAATATGTACAGAGTCTTTTTTCCTGTGTTTCCCAACACTATTCCTTCTGTGTTTGATTAAGTGAATACAGGATTTTCCCACGAGCTCCTAAATCTGAATTGAGGCCAGGTTAGATGCTCAAACTGTGACACTTTGAAACCTACTGCCAAGAAAATGAATGAGAACTCAAAAATCTAATTAAGAGATGCATTAAAATGCTTCATCACAAGCCCAGAGAGCAAATCAGTATTTTTCCCATGCAGGTATATGCAGTATCTGGATTTGGGAAATGAAATGGCACAACCAGTCAGCTGCAGTCTTGATCTTCCTTCTGTTTTTATGATAGAATTCCCCACAAAAACATGTAGCATGGAAAAACTAGAGTGGAAGTTGAAACTCAGTGTTTGCTAAAAGTAACTACCCTAAGGTGAAAACACTTTTTATTTGATTCTAGAGAAGTGTTCAAACTTGCATAAGTAGAAAAACAGGCATTTTTTGCCCCAACAGCCATGTATCCTTTGCTGTCTTTACCTTAGCGTGGCATATATAAATCAAGTGATAGTCTTATATCCTTGGTCTTCCATGCTTAATATAGAATTAAGGCATCTTCCTGCATGTGCTCTGTTTTGTCCTTCTGTGGAGGGTTAGGATGGCGTGTGCTGTTCACGCTCTTAAATGCCAAAACTCCAGGGAGCCTTCTGGGTGGCACAGACTTTACATGGACCCAGTGATCTGGAAGTGCACACAAAGGAAGAGCAAAAGTCAATTGCTTGTCCTAAGAGGAAGGAAACTTTTGTTCCCCAAGCTTCACAGATTATCACCTACCAAGGCTCCAGGCTCTTAAAAGCTTTTTTTTCTGTAAGTCTCCTGTTACTGTTAAAATGGTGAAACACTGATGATTGGGAAATTATCCTGGTGCAGTGTGGAAAAGGAAAGTGGAAAGCTTCTCTGCTGAGTTTCAAATTGGGTTCAGCTGAAGTTGTAGAAGACTGTACCATTTGGGGGAGTGAACTGAACTGCAGGACTACCGTTTGCCTGTAGAAAACTAAAGAGACAGAAACTTCTGCATCCTATTGGTGAAGGTTAACATAGGTCAGACTGTAGTGACGTGGAGTGGCTTTTGCAGTGACACGTAGGTGATTTAAGAATACATACTATAGAGTAAATTTTCAAAGGTTTCCTAGCAATTAGGTGTATTAGTAGTGTTGTAGGTTGCCTGCTTCAGGCAGGAAAGGTAGATGCTTTTATTCATTTATGTATTTAAAAATTGTACTCCACTGACTTTCATTAACATTTGCATAATTAGGAGCTCATTGACAGGATGTGCTACTCTGATTATTATATTTGTATTGATATTCTGAAATAGTAAATAATATAAATAAATAATATGAAATAAATATTAAATGCCTTTAAGAATATATATTATAGTTTTTTTACAGGAGCTGGACTTGGATTGCACTGTTTCCTGTGAATTTCTCATATAGCAAAAATTGTCCATTTTTATGCTACTTCAGGCAAATAATAAAAAGCTTTGTTAGCTGCAGAATGAAGGCACTAGCTTGATTGTGACTGTATGCTGAGTTCAGAATGTCACTTTCTCAGAGATTTTTTTTCTTTTTACTAATGTATCAAAACACAACTCACGTGTTGACGTGTAAATCCTGTGAGACTCAAGATTTTGGCCTGCTGCTGTTGTTTAGCACAGTGTTTAGATGTAGTAATAGCTCATACGATAGTGTTGTTTGCCTTTTCAGAAACCTAGGAAAATATGCACAAGAGCTCTAGTGAAACACTGCTTGTTTTAAGTTGCAGTAGTAAGCTCTTAAGATGCGTTGGAGTTTAGGTAACTAGGTCTGATGCTGGTAGTCTGTAAAGTCCATGAAGGTTGTGGTTTGAGCGTAAAAAGTGCTGAGTACCCTAAAAACCAGAACCACCCGTCACATACTGGGCACACTAAATGAATGAAACCTTTTTGATCTGTGGTGTTCCTGCCTATTTTAAATGGAAATGGTATAATTGGCCTCATGAGATTGTTGGAGAGCTAATTAATGCTTCTGCATGCAGTTAGTGTAGAGATCAATTCCACAGGAAGACTTATTAGACAGAAATAATTGTCTCTTCAGAACTGGATTTGCAAACTGCTGTAAATCAAGCCTAAGGTTATATACTGAGGAATGGGATAAAATAAAATATGAAATAGTTGTGCATTAGTGGAGTAGGATGTAGCCTCTGCTGAAAAGAACTGGAAGCCTGGAGGAAAAGGAATAGGTTCTGTGGGCTCATGGGTGTGGCTGGTGTGTTGTGTCATACAGGCTCAGGAACAGACAGGGAAATAAATACTGCTTGGAGCAAACTGCTCTAATGTTGCTGTGAGTGGACCTGAGCCCATCTTTCCTGCTTTCACTAACCTACAAAAAAAAAAGTTCACCAGAGGCTCATGGCTCCTTAGGAGATATTTTTTATTTCTTCGTAATTGCTCTGGAAAGTATTTTTCAAGTTTTCAGCTGACCGTAATTTCTATATATAGGGCAGCCCTTTAAAAAGCATGTAAAACAGTACCACAGTCTGTAACAATATGTCTGCAGTGATAACAGCATCTCTTCTGGTAGGAGAGGAGTTGGATAATCATCAGCTTAGAATGCAGGAACTCTATTTGTATATGTAGGTACATATGCATATAAATACTGATGTGCACTCATATGTGTATGTGCGTATTATGTCTACATAATCACCATGTGGCCTAGGCAATGAAAATAAAAAATAAACAGGAAATAAGAAGCAAATACCTTTACAAAATGTGATGTGTGGCACTTTAGTTAGTAATCATCTGTAGTAGAAGCAAGTGAGGAGACTTCCAGTTATCTTTGGTATTTCTTGTCCAGGGGCTGATTTGCAGGAGAACCTTGGTGCCAACCTCCTTGTAAATTTCAAAGTGTAGGTTTGGATGTGTGTCGGACTTCAATTTTATCTTAGCCTATTAATGCCTTTGGGATTTCTCCTGTCAAAATGCTGACTTTCCTGTTCTTTCTTCTGTACTTCTCTTCCCAGGAACTGTGGAAGTCTGGGTGGTGATTAAGTGTGTTACGGAGTTTACCACATAGACAAGTATACCTGTATACTGCAGTGGTGGCTGTCAGTCCTCTGTGAATCTTCTTCTTTGTTGAACTGCTGGGACCTTACTTGGTATTTTCTTTTCCCAGCCCACAACTAATTTATTGTAAAGGATGCTTGCTTTACCGTTTACCTGAACTTACTGATTCTTTCATGCTCAAATGTGTTGCAGACACGCTTTGGTAAATATTTTAGCTTGTCACAATGAACACTGGTGAAAAAAATAGACTATTCACTAGAGTGTAGATTGTGAATCCATTTTGATTTTGGATCATGTAGTTCTCAGTTGTAAATAATTGCAGTGATCTGGGAAAAAGCAAGAAAATTGAGGTTTTGCTGCCTCTCTCAGCACCATGTGGGTTTACCCAGTGCTGAAGGCAGTGTTCTGTTCAACCAGTCTCATAACAATTTTGAAAAAAATACAGGTTGCCTATAAGTAGATGTGAGAAAGAGACTTTGGAAAGCCATTAGTGGTGAAACGACGATAGATTATTTCTTTTTAATCCAAACACCTTTGAACATTAATGAGTTTTTATCCAGAAAATAGTATTTTTTGTAGTTTATGTTTTTAAGTCCTTATTTCATAGTATCCCAAAGTTCTAATCAGTGTAATTATATCATTATAATTTTTTTTAAATGATGCTGAATAGATGATTCTTCATGGGTATGGAGGTTAATATTTACAAGCCTCATAGGGTCAGGACACTATACTTCCTGCTCTTTCAGTTCCTCACAGTGGAAGGACCTGCATGAAGGTTGGGAGTTAAACTGAGTGGATGCCAAATTCTTTAATTCCTCTGGGAACGGGTTGCTAAAAGGAAATAGTGGCATGCTATGAAACTTTGTGTGAGTGTTCTTGCAGCATCTCTCAGGTACTTTGCAGCTTTCCCAGAATTAAGTGCTTTTAGACCTGCCAGGATAACAGGTGTTATAAACCCATCGTTCATTCTTATAAATGAAATGCATGGAAGAGTATTTTGTAAATACCGTTCCTTTTAGTCCACTTACGTAAAAGGAAGCAAAATAATACTAGCTTTATATTTTAATAACATTTTTAGTATTTGTAGTAGCAGCAAGGAACTTGTACTTTTGTTAAGTGTATCTTCTAGTATAATCTTGTTTTGAAAACCTACTTTAAACACTCCCATATCCAGCCTGTAAAACTGGGAAACAGCTTAGAACTGTGAAGTCTATAAATACACCTATTTACTTTACCCAGAGCATCATTTTCCTGGACAGATTCCCATTTTTATTTAATCTTGTAACTTAATATAATTTTTGTTCTTCCCAGCTGGGTATTTTAAGATATCTTTGGACCATCCACAACATGCACAAATCTATTTTCTTTTTTTCCTTTTCGGAAGACTGGCTCAATATTTTTAATAATTTTTAGTAAAGCATCTTTGTGAAATACGTGAAAAAAAGATGATAAGCATTTTGAAAAGACCAACTGTCTGTGAAGTAATATAATGAGCAGTTAGTTTGCCGTTTTAATTTAAATGAGATGCAAAGACAGTGATTCTGGTTTCACAGATACCATCTCTAGTTCTGACCCCTGTAATCCTGTTTAAGAGTGCTACTCTTGGAACGGAATTAAACTTGACTTGCTCCTATCAGTGAGATCAGAACCATGCTGTGTTTCTAAGTGCAGTAGTGTTATTTTGTCATTAAGATTGTTTTGACTGATCTCTTCAATTTAACGAGTACTTTTTCCATCCTTGGTACACCAAGAGAACTGAAGCACAATGGTGGCAAAAGTCCCAACAGAAACAATACATATCATGGAAGAAGTCCTGGAGGTGGGTTTGGAACTAGCTGCTGTTTTGGTTTGTTTGAGGTGACACACCCAGTGTGCACACTTAGGACTGAGTTTTGATAGGAAGAGATCCAGTTGTGCTTTTGGGACACTGGATGATCTCTTAAAGTGACAATAACAGCTTCTAAGTAATAATGTTGTGTCACAGCGAAGCCTGTGCATCTTCAGGATGCGGAGTAATTGTTCCATGCAGTCTTCTACCATATTTTTTCTCAATAGTTGCTGCATGCAAATGGGGAGGGTTCTGTTTCTGTAACAATTTTTTAAGATTTCAGCTTTTTGGCTGACAGAGGCAGGATAGCAAGTGGTACTTCACAGGAATAAAAAAGTTTTGTCAGCAGCAATCTTCTTGGTTATGATTTATGCAAATTCTCTTTAAATACTACAATCTGACTGCAAAACTACACTAAAACTCACCTTGTGCAGAATGGGCTATATAAGTAAGACTAGCCTAATGTGACATCTTGTCCAGCTGTGTTGTCTGTAAAATCTCCAAAGATGGCAAAATAAATCTTTACTACCTCAAACCTCTATGAGAAATAAAAATGTGTGCAATCTGGTGTAAAAATCTGAAGTGCAGGATTTGTTAGGATTTTAAGAATAGTTTTTTCTTTGAATGTTTGTCCACACATAGCATTTCAGCCATTTCTGTGAATTATTAACGTTACCTTTGAACATTAATCGTGTGTTTACAAATACTAAACTAGTTGCACAATGGGGAAGATTTTCAAAGGGACCATTGTACACAGATGTATCACCTGTAATGCTGTTCTGTGCTGCTAAATCAACAGCAGTTTGGGGGGTGTTAGCACAACTGATGGAGGAACAGCTGTTTTAAAACTTGATCCTGCTTTGATCTGTCCAATAGGAATTTTTCGACTGATTTCAAGGCCAAATCTGTATGTGAAAAATATCCTCTGTATAGCTGTTATTTTCCATGGTGCAATGGTTAAGGTTCTTCTCTTGCCCAAGTAAACTGCCTCATATTAACCTGGATAATAGAAACATTCTGAAGGAAAACAAAAGCATTTTAGAAAGTCTGGGCTGGAATCTTTGTTTCCCAAAATTGAAATAGCTCTGTGTAATCATTCAAAATTAGTCTAGAGTAAATAAAAAGGGCTGCCAGACTGTATGAGTTAGGACAGGCATGTCATAGGATGTAAGTTTTGAACCATGAAATATCACATCTCGTGTGACAGGAGTCGGTTTTGGGCAAGAGCATTAAAATCCCAGGATGTGTTAATGTTTTGAACATAAATTTACAGGGGAGCAAAACCCACACTTATTTTGTCTCTATGAATGTAAATGAGACATTAATTGTAAATTCTGTTGTATTTGACTTGGAAGTTATTTTGAAAGAACAGCCGTATAAAAGTTAAAAGTTTGCTACTGTAATACTGCTGCTTCACTAGAGAATATAGCAGGGCTTGGGAATTTGCCAGAGCTTGTTGCTTTTGGCTCACTTCCAGTCAAGTTCTTAAGGAAGCCACCAACATGCTATTGCTGTTAGTGTCTTTGCAATCAAACACCACAGTCTGCAGAAAACATTAGAACTATGCTAGTTTCCTAGTATAATTTTATCTGGTCAAAAACTGTAACTAAAGATTGCAGCAAAACATTTCAGGGGAAATGCCACAGTTTTTTGTAAAGCTATGGATTATGAAGTTTTCTCTGAAATGTGGTCAGCCAAATACAAATGTAAGGAATTACTCATGGACAGCCAACCACAGCAGCTCTGCAGAGCTGACAAAGAAATCTCACTCTTAGTATTAATTATAACAGTTTTTACAACACTATCATATATTTTCTTCCCATCAGCCTTATTGTAGAACCATTTTGTTAGTGCAGGCAGCTTTGAGAAATCGGGTAGGGTCAGTTAATTAGGTGGGAAAACTGCAGCCATGGGGAAATTTTAGGTATTGCCCATTCACCTGAATGCCACCGCCCTGTTTCCTGGGCGGCTGGGCGTTAGTCACAGTCAGCCTCTCTGGTGCTGATAGCTGTCTCAGACACATTCATTAGAGGACCTGCTATTCTGTAGACTTGTTGAAGGACCAGTGCCTCTGTAAAAGTAGGAGTGCTTTCACTTTGCAGTGGGCATTTTGGATAAACTCACAGCAGCATTTTCCCATTACATGTAGTCTTAAGACTAGTATTTCAGAGAGAAAGACTTTTGGAAGCTCTCACTGCTGCCAGACTGCTTAGGGAGGCAGAAGGGCTTCAGAAGCCTGTCCACAATACTCTGGCTACATGTTGTCTGTATGCACAGCAACTTCTGTGAACAGGTGATGGAGCAGACAGGGGAATTCATCTAGCAGAAAAATAATACAGAAAAGCAGATACCTAACTGAATTTTATTTCAGCTCAGCACCTATCTAGATTGCTGGGATGTACCAGCACAACAGATCTGGGAGGTACGGAGAAGGAATTGACTTGGAAAGGAAGAAGAAAATTCTGAAATTAATTATTTTCAAGCACGGATCTTAAAAAAGCAGTTTATCTTTTGACACAGGGTTAGATTAGACATTGTCATGGTGTTTACCATATTTTTAGATCAAGCAAAGAAATTTTTGCCTGCATGTTTTTGACTGAGAAGTGTAAACCCTGCAGGAGTAAATACTTACTTTGACAAATTTTGTAGAGAATTTTGCTTACCTTAAAAATATTTTTAATGGGAAATACATCAGTAAGGCTACATGTAGAGAAGATGACTGCCGAGTGATCCAAAGAGTAAACTAGAAAAAAATCAGTTAAAATAGTTAAATGGAATAGACACTGAAATAACCAGTGGTGATTTTAAAAAGTGGTGGCTCAGAGAAATTGCAGATACTGACGAAAAACTTTGACAAAATAAACTAAAGACAAAATAAGAAAAAAGAAGCATGGCTTGGCACAGAGAAGTAATCAGGAGAAGTTCTAGTCAATGTAGTTGGAAAGAAATGCAAGAAGTTTTGAAAGAGATATTAACATCATCAAGCTGGGAGAGTTTTTCATAGAGAAAATTCTCACACAGAAAAACTCTGTCTACTGGACTGTGCAAGTATGCAGTATTTTTGAGGATGTTCATTGCTTTTCCAGATGTGTGTATTATCCTTTGTGGTTTGGCTCAGATCAGAGAGACTAAAAGAAAGCACAGCGTATATCAGAGATGTGGGAAAGTTTGTTCACCCTTTGCAAACATCCTTCCAAACTGTAGCTGACTTCTAGTTACATACCATGTTATGAGAATCAAAGAATCAAGATGGTTTTTTCTCATATTCGTTTCAGTTCTGTTCTTAAAAAATGTAAACTTTACCTTCTTGTCCCTGACTGATCTCTTATGTTTCAAGACGCCATTTCCCACTAACAACTTCAGCTCTCCTCCTGCTTAAGACCCTGCTTAATAACGGTTATTATAATATTTTTTGTGTCATTGGATAGAGAGTGGTGTTCCTTTTACATCGAATTATGAGGGATATTTAGTCTCACCTCCCCTATGGCCTTGTAATATTCCTTTAGGAAAATTGCTTAGCTTGTTTTCAGTTCGTCATTCTTAGAGTGAGTATAAAAAAGTATATTTCAAGTAACAGTTACAATACTTCAGTTATTAATAAGTAATATATCTCTGAAATATAAAAACAATGTTATGTAATTTTTGGACACTGAGAAGAATGGTAAGATTAAAAGAAGATGAAGAGGAAAAAAAATATAATGCGTTCCAGATATCCATTAAATGAACAGATTATCAAAGTGATGATTACACTGGAGGTTTAAATGATCAGTCATTTCACTTAGGTCAATAGAATACTGCCATATGAGATTGGAATCACTCCTTCTCAGCAGTGCCATTTGCCATCTAGCAGTTTTAAGATCAGCAAGAGTACTTAATTCTCAGACCTCTCCTTCCCCTTTGAGTACCACAGGAAGTGTTTCTGTTTTTATGGATGGATAATTCCACTGCATCTGTAAATGCTTGAATTGTTCTACAGGCATTATTATTTTGTATTAATAATTTTTAAAATAATTGACACCACTTTAGAAAATTAAAACCTGAGTTACAGTCAAAGAATTTGGTTTTAATTTATGGTTGATTATGTTATGATAATGGAGAGAAAGAATTTGATGTCAAAGGGAATGCAGGACTTCACACAGTAGATATAGAATTTTACTTTTTGTAGGTTTTTATAATTCCTCTGGTGACCAAGAGAAATTCAGAAGTTAGAAGTATTGTCTCTGTGGGCTTGATCCTTATCTCAAAGAGCATTTCTGTCATACTCTGCTAAAAGCTCCTCATTACCGTGGTTCTAGTAAATAATTGTTTACTCATTGTCCTCTTTCATTTGTACATTAGAAAAATAATTATAATACTACCAAGTTGATGGTCTTGATTTGCATCCCTTGTGCCTAGATTTTTTTAAAACCTACCTCATAATCTGCCTTTTAATAGCTTTTCTAATTCTAAGGGGTTTTTTTTTCTGAAGAGCAACATCGTTTACTGATTTTTTTGTGTGTGTGTGACATAAAATGTGATTCAGTAATTCACTTCAAAGCTTTGCTGTCTTTTTTGCTTTTCTTTTGACTTCCTGAAATGTACTGCAGCATAGATACATTTAGATGAAAGGGTATAATTTCTTTTTAATGAGGTAGCTGTGACCCTCCACCTGCAAATATATTAATGATGCCATGATCATATTAGTTTTGTTGAGCCAAAATATATTTTAAGTACATCCATTAGAGCATATGAGTACTTACAAATGTCTCCTCTTTTGTCACTATTTCTGCAACACACTCTGTCTCTATGGAGAGTTATTGTAGGCAACACCACAGGAGATGAACACCTATATTAAAAAACATACTGAGAAAGGAGGCTGTGCTCATTTCCCAGGTGAGGACTTCAACAAACAGGGCATGACTTCATCAGACAACACTGCAGGCCCCTCTGCACATCTCCTTATCTGCAAGGGAAATAAGAGCAGATACAGAATATTACTTTACTTGAAACTGGGCAGAGACAGGGCCATGTCCATTGGCATGCTCGGTGCACAGCAGGACCAACCACATGGGCAGCTGGCTTTTCAGTGTCCTGGGGTCTGCCTGCCCATGAAGATGCTCCCTGTCCTTCTCCCAAGAGCTGGGATGTGGCCACTTCTGTAGCACCAGTAGCCTGGCTCCTGTGCTGTGCAGATGGGGTGAAACAGGGAGGAAGGCACTTGTGGGCCCTCCCTAGTAACTCAGTTGTGCCAAATGCAAAGCTTGGAAGGCACGACAGTTCATTCCTTGTCTGGGGGATCAACTTCTTTTCCTCAGTAAAAAAAAATAGACCTACAGAGTTGTGCTGCCTTTTGGACAAGCTGCTGACTCGATGTTCATGTTGAAGAGAATAGTACGTGACCCTTAAAAACAAAGTATTTTGGTTTGGTTTTTTACTTAATAGCAGTAGTAAGTATGCACAGGACCTATGTATGAGTCTTAAACCTGGTCTTGAGAGTTGTTTCCTTTAGTGAAGAAATGTGTGTTTTTATTGTGCTTTAGCTAAGTAGTGACACTTTATATGTGAGAATTGATGTGTAATGTGAGAACAAGGCCTTGCAAAATCTTAGCATCCTTTTTCTTCCTATCTACTGGGCATGTGC
Organism: Machaerirhynchus nigripectus; assembly: GCA_013397975.1. Lineage (NCBI taxonomy): Eukaryota > Metazoa > Chordata > Aves > Passeriformes > Dicruridae > Machaerirhynchus > Machaerirhynchus nigripectus. The sequence continues at coordinate 1,647,422 of VZRQ01001805.1, forward strand.
GGAATTCTGGAAAAAGATATTTGATTTGGTACCTGTATCTGTATTTTAAATTCCTCTTTGGACATATGTGCAAATTATTAGAAACATCCCACATCTTCTGTAAATAAAGTGTAATTAAAATCTGATGGAATGAAAAAGCTTAAAAAGTGTTTAAAGAGCCCATCATGGGCTGCATTATTGGATATTCTGTTATTTTAAAATGCAGATTGTATCTTTATTAGTACAGCAACTTCTTTTTGAGGCTCTATCCTGGGAAAATCATGTTTATTTTCTTACAGCTTATTATTATTTACAGAACACCCGTGGTCTGAAATACTTGTATTGCATACTAATGACTGAGATATGGAAAAAAATTACTTCTAATTTTCTGTCTTAAATAACCTACAAACTTATTTTATTTAAAAGAATTTTATCCATATGGTGCTTTTCCCTCAAGCAAAAAGATTTTATTCTGTTTTCTTTTTAGGAAGGAAGCGCAGCTGGATGAAGAGGGACAGTTTCTGGTCAGAATAATTTACGATGATTCCAAAACCTATGACCTCGTTGCAGCTGCAAGCAAGGTCCTTAGTAAGTAGTACAGATATCTTCTTTGCCCATTCATCACAAAAAAGGTAATACCCCTCCTGCCCACCAGATCTAGCAAATGTAGCAGAGAGGAACAGGATTTAGCACAGAGGAAGTGAAAATGGAGTATTGGTCAAAGAGAGAATTTTTTTCTAAATCTTAGAAGAAAGAATGGTATTTCTTTTATTTCTCTAAGAAAATTTTACTCCTTTTATTTCTTGAAATTATTACTTCCAAAGTATTCCATCTTAAACTGGAGAAATATACCTCATCCACAGAGCATGGGCAGTGTTACAAGCAGTCCTGAAGTAAACACCTGCTGCAACTGCCTTCCAATATACCCAAGTTTCAACCACTGCTGCAAAAGCAGTGAATGAATTAATGAATGAATGTATGAATCCTTGATCTCTAAAGAACAATGCTGAGTTACAGAAATGTATGTGGCATGGACACATTTCATTTAATTGCATATCAGCCATTGATTTGGGTTGCATTCATTTTCAGTCATTGCAGCTCTGGTCTGGAATTTAAAAGGTAGAATTATGCCCATCAGCATTATTTTATGTGCAGACCCAAGTGCGGTATGAAATTGTTCTGCATCAGTAATTAGCCAAGAATCTATAAGACTGATGACTGTAGTAATGTTGAATTGGAGCAGCTGATATGGTTTTATGCTATTGTAAATTAGAATTAACTCTGCTGAGGCGAGCACTACTAACAACCAAGTTCCTTTATTTTCAAGAAGTGATTCATTTTTCAGTATCAAAATCTAAGTGCTATAATATGTGTGTGAAATGTACAATGTGGTGAAGTAATAATGGTAATTGGTAAATCCTAAAGAAATTCTTGTATTGGATACTCATTATTTGCCATATGAACCCTGAATCTTACTTTGTTCTTGACCTGCTGGATCTGGGTAGTGTTTAGATACTGTCTTTCTTTTTTATGAATATAAGAGTAAAGAAATAAGCAAGTGCATAAAATACAGTGTTGGGACTGAATCATATTTTTCTATTTTAAATAGATCTAAATGCTGGGGAGATTCTTCAAATGTTTGGGAAGATGTTTTTTGTGTTTTGTCAAGAGTCTGGTTATGATACAATTCTACGTGTCTTGGGCTCAAATGTCAGAGAGTTTTTGCAGGTAAGAATTTTGTGCCGAATTGTTTCAGAGACCAGACAGAATTATGGCCCAGTCAACAGAAATTTGATTTGAAATTCCAAAGAGAAATTCTGAACAGGAGTATTCGTATGCAACAAATTGGGGGGGTGGTGTGTGTTAAGTGAAAAGACTTAAATTTTTTATAGTAACAGAAAATGTGATCTTCAGATTTGTAGGGTATTTCTTCTGTTATCTCTGACTAATTATAGATACTGGATATTTCTAATAGTATGTTATGTTTAGAACTAGGGCTCATAACAGCTTATCTGTTAAGATGTTATCCTTCATACATGAACTGAGGGTTGGGTACTGCACAACAGCATGATACTGCACTATAAACCAAAGCAAAATGAAAATGATTTTTAATAGGGTGGAAGAAATGTAGGGACTTTTCTAAAGTGTTATTTCTAAGTGTATAAAAATGGCCTTCCTTTTTTTGTCACCTGAAGAGTGTCACTTCAGTAAGCACTTCGTATTTAAGATTTGTGATCTATATCACTCTTGGAGAGAACTGTGTACTGTAAAAGCATTGAACTGGAGATTGCCCAAAAGCTGACTGTCAAAAGTATTGATTTTCTCTGAAAATGTAGCAGCCTCTTGTCATCTGTATCCTTATAATCTCTCCAGCACTAAGGGCAAAAGCGGAATCATAGTTTGCTGGATTACTTGAATATTTAGTTGTGTGTCTCACTGCCCCAAAACCTGCATCATTCCAGAGCATCCTGGATGCAGTCAACCCAGGCTTCTACAAATCCCATGAACTGTAGTTGCTGGGCAGACAGGGTATGTGGATGTTCCAACATGTGCATGTGAGTGGTCTGTAAACCACTGTCTAAAGAATGGGATATGACATCCTTTATATTTTATAGCTTCATTCACAGGCAGCTCTCAAGCCTTCAGATAAAAAGTAATTTCTGAAGATAACTCATGTACTGAAGTTGTGGTTAAGGTTGAGCAACAACAGGAGAGGAGGAAAAAAAAAGATCTAGCTGGCCCATTTCATCATCACTTTGGTTACTCATGTATGGGCCAGAAATACAGATACTATTTCCTTTCCCTCATGCCCTTTTCTCTTTTCATTCCTTACCACATGTGCTGGTGAAAGGACTGGATGCATTTGTTATGCATGGCAAACATCTATAAAAGTGGAAACAGCTTACATTTCTATTCTTCTAATGACAGCATTTTAAGCCGCTTTGTTTGAATTTCAGTGTTAACAGATGACATTGGCTATTATATACTTCTCTAAATGTTAACAGGACTAATGTATTAGTAGCTGTGCCAGAAGCGTACTTTTTAGCTTTTTATTACAGTGGAAAATCAACATTAGCAGTGAATTATTACTTTTGCATCTTCCAGCAGTCATATTAGGTCAGGAAACTACTTTATATACCTGTTACAAAAATAGGTGCAGATTGGGTTTAATGTCCCGAACTTTTCACAGATTCTTAAAATACATAATGGAGTTCCAAAAGGTGCTTCTTGAAATGTATACTGAGTCCAGAATATATACAAAATAACTGAGAACTGCAGCTTTTTAAAATATGTGAAAATAAATCTCATGTTCTGTTTCCTTTGACATCTCAAGGAAATTTAGTATATTCATAGTTAAAACACAGGTACTTCAAGCTTCATGACAGTGGAAAATAAAAAGTCCAACCAAATAAAATATTTATACTTTCTGTGAGAAACACAGGCATGGAAAATTTGCAAATCATGTTGAAAGACACTGTGCCAAAGAGAAGTAGTGTGAAAAGAGGTGCTTCCTACGAAACCCGAAGTGTGCTTTTGTGTTCAGTTCAGTAACTTTCTACTGAATGCACATCAAACACTGAAACAGTGGTTAGTTCTCTCATTTAAGGAATTGTTTACATGGCTGTTTAGGTTTTCATGATTGCAGTGTAATAAAATTCAGGGGACGAATTCCTCTTTTAGATAAGTTTCCAGGTGCTGTGTACCACACAGCATATCTGTGTACTGTGCTGTGTACTGAACAGCATATCTTTGTATTTCAAGTGTCAACCACAAGTCTCACTTTTAGACAGACCAGGATCAGCCTCATTTAGTATGACTGCTTGTTCTTGCTTGGTGATTCCCTTGTGTTTCACCATGGAGCTGATCACTGTTCCTCAAAGCTCTAGAATTAGTTCTTTGGTCCCAGCACAGGCTCTGGCATACACCTGAGCAGTCTAGGAGCCAAAAATTCAGGGGGAGACCTTAGCCTGTTATAATCTGTACCTGAGTGCATGTCTGCCTCACAGCAGGTGAACATACTATAAAAATGAAGTTTGTTCTTTCAGAAGCTGCAATATCAATTTAGAATGGATCAAACACAACAAAAAACAGGACTAGGAGTAACAATGATAATGTCTAGACCTGGGAGTGATTTCAGCTCCTTGATCTGGAAAAACATATCTATTCCTTGACTATGTGTTGGAGCGAGGTTTTGAATACAGGGAGATGTAAGTCCCCCAGTCTGGAAGATGAGAGAGTAAAAACTGAAGGACGTTATCACATGGACTTCGCCTGTGACACTGCTCTGGTAAAGTCAGCAGTAAAGGGGTAGAGGGCTAGCAAAGTGGTTTTGCAGAATGAGGCTACTGCCAGTTGTTAGTCACACTTGTGCTAGACTTAAATGTTCATACTTGGACAACCCTCTCAGAAAAATTCTGTCCTTGACACTGGCCATTCCCCGTTTGAAATTCTTTGGCTGGTGACTGTGTAACTGGAAGAGGATCGTCTTTTCCCATGTATCTCCCTAAGAGTTTTTTCCCAAAAGGTCAGTATACCCCGGCTGTTTCTGAGGCATATGTACTGAAACCATAGTTCTGCACCCAGTTAAGGAGATGGCGGGGCAATCTTTCAGAGCCAGTCAGTCATCTCTCCTGCTCTTTTCTCATCCATACTCTTTCAAAGCAGTCTCTTCCAATTTTATTGTCTTGAACCCTGCAAAGTTCTTACAGAATTTGCCTTCAAGCGTTATGTTTTCTTGTCAATGCCCACTAACAGCTGGAATGAATTGACTCCCAGATTGTTGCCTCTTCAAGTTCTAATTTGGAGATGTTGATATAGCAACAAAAACATGAATTTGAAACAAGCTAAAGAACTGAAGGAGGAAATTCCAGGCTAAGTGCATCCCACGAAATTCATTGCTATGAGTGTCATTTTCTCTGGAGGTCTCCAGGAGAAGAGGCAGCTGTTCAAGCACTTCATAGCTCACATGAAATCAAGTTCAGTATGCTTCCACAGATTTGATGATCGACAGATGCTCATGAAAGGTGGAAAATTTCCCAGACAGCACACTGAAAATATTTTCAGCTCACTTCCTGTGTTGGCAGAAAACAAACAATATGCAAAGCCTGGTGGTAGCAGTTATTTGCAGGGCAGTGAGAGAACAACATTTAAAATATGCAGTAATGTTATGGACTTAAGATGTGAAGGAGTTGTTTGACTTTTACAAAATAAATAAAAAATTGTGGGTTGCAACACTACCCTGCAAACTAGGTTGTTCTATGTTAAATGTACAGTAAATAGCAACTTGGAGCCTTGATAATTGCTTCACAATCAACACTGAATCTAATACTGTGTTTTAAGTGTGATTTTGGTCTCACTGTTCTCTTTAATGTCCTTGTTAGGTATGCTTATCAGTTTATAATTCAGCTTTCCAGATCACAGTTTGTCTGGGTAAGATTTAAAGTGAAATACATGAGATGTCCGGGACAGTGGCAGGGGAGAAAAACAAGATCTCTTCCTTTTCCTGAACAACTTTTTCTAATACATTAATACCGCAGCCGTGATATTTCAGTTTATTCTGTGGAGTTCTTCAATTATTGTCAAAGAAAATATATATTTGGGGTTGGTCTTTCGAGCATTTAAATCTTTACTTTAAAATTTGAAACTTTGTCAGGCCCTGTAAACCTGGTTATTATGATTGTTACGATGTCAGAACTATGCTTTTTCATTGATAATAAGGAGAAAGATTTATGTTTATTCAGACATGTTTATTTGTATTTGACTCCTGAATTAATACTCGAAGAGGAGATTATAGAGACTAGAATTGGAAGGAATGAAACTGGATGAGGTACCAGACTGAGAAACACACAGAAGGTCTTTAATCATCTGAATGTTTCAAAATACAGCATAAACAAGCACAACTTCTTACTATCTGGAGTAAGTTATAATAGTCCTAATTTTTATGCCACTTGTTGTTCAAAAATTGCCATGGTAGACAGGAAGAGCATTTCAGTCTACCTGGAAAGCCTGCTATGATGACAGTTCTACAGAGAAAAAGGCGAAAGCATAGAAGTATGAGCAGTAGGAGAAAGGGGTGTTCAGATTAGACAAAATACGTACTTACTTCCTTCAGAAAGAATAAGTGAATGCCTTATAATCATGTTTTTAATTTCTTCTTCCAGAACCTGGATGCTTTGCATGACCACCTCGCTACTATTTACCCGGGTATGCGAGCCCCTTCCTTCAGATGCACCGATGCGGAGAAGGGGAAGGGACTCATTCTGCATTACTATTCAGAAAGAGAAGGTCTTCAGGATATTGTCATTGGAATCATCAAAACAGTAGCTCAACAGATCCATGGTACAGAAATAGATATGAAGGTAATGTCTGAAGTGGTACACACATTGAAAATTTTTGTCAATAGGAAAAAATGAGGAAAATCAGAAGTGAAGTGATGGCAAACAGTAATTTTCATTGTTGCTGTCTTTTTGAAATAGTGGCATCATTACTGATGCTCAGGAAGAGCCATCATCGTTTGTGTTGCTTGAAGGACACATCAGCTATGTGCTGAGAAGGCCAGCACTAATTTGCAGGCAGACCGACTGGGAACAGTACAGAAAAATATCCCCTTATTCAGAGAAGGATTGTAAAGAGGACATGTAAAGAAATTAGATACTGGCTTACTTGGGGTGCTTTTTCTCCCCTTTGTTTTATATTTGGCATGTATTTCTTACTGGCTACTGTGTTCTCTGAGAACATGGACATTTCTTCTCAGTGTCCTCGATTCTTCATCTGTGTGCAAACTGTGAGGCTGATGTGCATTGATGAGGCCTGGGTGGCAAGCAGTGTTTTCCTCCCAGCCAGCATGCCAGGTTCTTCCCAGAAACAAGATGTGTTTATGGGTTTCATGCTATCATTGCGTGGAAGTGTGACTGGATATGCACCTAAAGCCCCAGAAGTGAGAAAATGTTCCTCAGTCACAGAGTTTATGTAATGTCATTTTTGCTAAGTCACTTGTGAAACGGGAAAGAGGCTTCTGTTTTGCCCATACAGAGCAACAGAAAGATTTAATTGATCAGACCTTGCATATGTAATAGTATAAAATCAGAGCTTGATCCATGATGTAGATATATGTGGAGGGAGAACAAAAAATGAAGGCTTTTTTCTGTTAGAAATATTGCAGCTGATATAAAATTATTTTCATCAAGTACAAAAGAATCTAAGCAGATACAGCAAGGATTCTTTGGGGTTTTTTAAATTATTCCCTAGTCATACGACTTTTCTAGCACAGTTTCATTGTTTGCTTGCTCAGAAAATCCGTTAATGATTTTATCACAAAAACATGGCCTTGCTCAGATAAGAGATTTACAAGCAATCCAATGACAAAGGTATTTGTACTGCTATATTGGAGTATTTGCCTTTTAGGTTTCCTGTTAAGCTAGCTCAGGTTTATGGTAGATGTCTAGTTGTGTATAGTGTGGCGATATACTTGTGTCCTTGTTTAGCTTCTGTTTTGTAGAAAACCACAGTTGAAACTTTTGCAGCAGGTGTTAATAATCAGATACAGAAGGATACAACAGAATCAAAACAATCCTCTTTTTAGATCCCTGTTTATTTGAAGTGTTGAGACAGACAAGAAGGACCATGGAAAAAGTTGGAAAGTTGGCTGCGAAAGGGCTGAAACTGTTGCTTGACAAGTATTTTTTTGTAGCACAGGCAGCTTAAGCAGTCCCTGTTCTCTCAGTGCTCAAGCTTGTCCTACAGCAGCTTCTTCAGCCATGTCTCTCCAGCTGGTGTCAAGTTATAAAATAAACTATACTGAGGAAATGAACTGGATTCAAAACAACAGGCTTTTTTTCTGGATTTTTTGTTTTTTACCTTTACGTGTTTCTTTCCATGGTTCAGTGTTCTGTCTCTCACACAGAGGCAAAAGTGGTCCATGGGACAGAGAAGAAATTTGGGTGTCCAAACCAGCTAGAAGCATAAACTTTCGATAAACTGTGCTTCCAATCTGAAGGTTACTTTGCTGAGAAAATGTTATTAATATCCATCTAGAACTTCTCACAAATAATATATGTTCCAAAGAGGCTTAAGTATTTATTATGCATTTACTTCTTATTTTAATTTGGCCTTTGTTGGCTTTTCTGGAAATTTTACTATTGTATTGTAAGTAAATAGATATTTAATAGTACTAGTCAAACCTACTGTGAATGAATGCAAAGTCTAATTTTAATCTACATTATTCTTCTAGCCTGAGCTAAAAGCACATAAGTGCCTAAAAACTAGTATTACCTCTAAACTGAAGAAAGTGTATATTGTCTTATTTTGTCTTCTTAGCCCAGTTTTGGCCTTCTCTCTGTTAGAAAGTCAGGTGCCCTTAACCCTGAACTTTTTCATGTCTCTCCTGGCTAATAAAGCCTATGTCTTGACATCTCTAAGACATTACATACTGCTCTACTACACAGGTACTCAGAAACGTCAGTGGTAGATAAGCAGAGAATTGATTCTCTAAGGTGAGAGAGCTGAAATTTCAGCTTATCCACACAGACAATGAAAGTCTTCCTCCATTACTCCACAGGTCAGCTATTAATCATGGATGATATGAAGGTTTTAAAGTCAAGTCTGCCATTGTAATAACTAGGCAGTTTTACTGTTCAAAATATTGAGAACAGGAGAAAAAATAGACCAACTTCTTTTGTCTCCATTCCTTGCCTCATAATTTAGTAAATTAATGCTTTTTTGTTTTAGTCTGTTAGCAATGCATTGTTTGAAATAGCACAGCACAGAAAAAAACAGTGGAATTGCTTTTAATTCCTTCAGCTTTTGTGGACCAACCAGTGCCTCTGCTGTAAAATTTTTGGTTTGCACTTCAGTTAGAATTTTGCTTGAGGAAGAATGGGGTTTTTTTTTGATCCGATAAAAACCTCAGTGCCTAGCCCAAAGTTTCCAGTGTTATTATGGGGGTCGTCTTCTGACTTGAAAAAAAAAAGAGATTCCTGAGTTGTCCTTTCAAATTTCTTTATCCAAAGCATTTACATAACAGTCCAACACAGGACTGACTCAGTAAGTTCAGTACTTCTCTTTATATTAGTGTGAAGTTGATACCTGCAATTTGATGTTTAATACTTCATTATCCACTTTTCTTCTCCATCTGTTTGGAACAAAGGCTTATATAAATCTGCTTGAGAGAATACATGCTTCTCAGTCTGTATTTTCATGAAACTTCATTTGAATTTGTCTAATATATTACAAGTCTCTGTGAAGGTGGTAGCAGACCTTAATTGTTTTAGATAATACTGGTTTTGTTTCATTAAGTGGTTAGATTTTGTTTCATGAGCTACAGAATGGCTGAGGTTGGAATGGACCTCTGGAGGTCATTTTGTTCAACCTCACCTGCTCATGCCTGCCCACCTAGAGCCAGTTGTTTCAGGCCGTGTTCAGACATCTTACAGCTATCTCTAGGAATGGAGACTCTGCAAATTCTTTGGACAACAGGTGCCAGTGTTCCATCTCTCTCATGGTAGAAAAGTATTTCCTGATGTTCAGACAACACCTCCTGTGTTTCAGTTTGTGCCCATTACCTCTTGTCCTGGCACTGTACACCACTGAAGAGAGCCTGGCTCCATCCTCTCTGCACCCTCTCTTCAGGTATTTGTGTGCATGGATGAGATCCTCCTGAGCCATCTCTTCTCCAGGCTGAAGAGAGCTGGCTGTCTCAGCCTTTCCTCTTCTGAGAGATGCTCCAGTGCCTCGCTCCTCTTAGCAGCCCTCCCTAGAGGGAGCGGACTCTGTCTCACAGCTCTGTATCTCTCTTGTACTGAGGAGCCCACAGCTGAACACTGCACTCCAGGTGTGGCCTTTCCAGTGCTGAGGAGAGGGGAAGGATCACCTTCCTCAACCTGCAGAGAAAACCATGTAATGATCACAAGAGGGAACTAAATATTAAGAAAAATACTGTTCTTTTTTTGTCTCAAATTGTTTCTTTGGGTGGAGAAATAGCTAAATAGAAAAAAAAGTTTTAATTTAATCACCTTTCTTCAGTTTCACATGGAACAATTTTGAATATATGTGTATATATAGCTAACTATATATCTTCTTCTGAAATACAGTAGGGCTTCCTTTTTCCAGAATGGTGTCCTTCAGGAAATGTGCATTCTCTTTTAACACCTAGAGTATGTGTGTGCAGAAGGCAAGGGGGGGAACCTGTCAGTTTGTTTCTGTTGGATGTTGTTAGCACTGAAAGGAAAGCAATTTGTTTTGAATTTGGATTCAAAATTCCAGTTGAATAGGTCAGGAAAGCCCAAGTTAACATTAATTGATTAATTAGTTCAAATCCAATTTGCTGCATCTTCTCTGATAGGATAATCCATTTTTAGCTAAATAGAGCTAAGCCTATATAATTTTTGCAGCAGGTATTGTCTCAAAAATTGTTGCTGACTTTGTGGATGCACTAAGAATATTCATGTTCCTCTGATCTCAGTATGAGAACTAAAAATCATCACAATGCTGGTGACAAACTTTGTCATCAGATCTCAGCAGCCTACTGGCTATGCCTTCTCTTCTTCACTTGTCAGAGGTTGTTTGTATATAAATGAGCGTTACCTGTGAAGGTAAAGTCAGAACAGGGTTTCCCTCAAGGCTACTAATGGTATGGGTCAACAAAGAATGTTGTACATAATCCAACAAAGCCCAAAAATCCGTTGGGAGTGCAGACTGCTGCAGTTCTTTTATTATCTGAGAGCAGATTGTCAAAATCTTTTACATAGGGAAGATGTTTTACAATGTAAAATGAGAAAAGACTCGGGGAAGTCCTTGAAAAGATGTTACTTTCAGATTTACTAATGGCAATGTAAAAGACAAAGTGAAGATGTGACCAGCAGGAGAGCTGATCTAAAAATTACTTGGGTACTTATCATGGAGGACAAGCAGTACTGGTCCACACATTAAAATGCTAACTGTGTGTGAAGATAGGTCAATCATGGAGCACGATAAGCCTCTAATTCTGGCACAAGGGTAGCTGGAAACTTCCCTATCTGCAGGCACAGTGGTTTGGTGAAGTGAGACAGTCTGCACGGAAACCAGCTGCCAAGTGAAGATATCCCCACTGTTCTAACTTTGGGTATGCAAAACTAAAAGTGGTGCCATTTCCCCATTTCCTTTGTCTTGGGATCATTCTGAAACAGCTGCAGTGAACTTTGTTAAGCAGCATTGCACAGTCAGTTTTGATCAGAAGAGATCAAGAATTTCATCCTGTATGGACCTTTAAAGGGCAAAAAACCCCCTGTTGCATAAATCTTCACAATGTCATCGCAAAAGATCCCCGTCCAAGGACATTTTATCCTTCTGTGCTGAGATATGAGTGTGTCCTGGGGATATGCTCAGATATCCAGAATTGTCTTGTAGACACATCAGTGAAAGCTTAACAGATAGCATGTGCTCATTATATATTCTGTATCACAGTGATAGTGCTTGATTTAATATTGTGTGTGAAGCTCACCAAATACATTAAACCACACTCATTTTGAAATAACTTTTCTTTGAATCGTCGTTCCCTGAAATATTGGTGTGACTTTTCACTTGATTAGGCAAGGACAAACTCTGAAGGTACATCTTCTGGAAAGCACAGGCAGGTTAGCAGTTAGATGTTATATATTCTCTTTGGAACCAGGAGAGTGATTTCTCCCTTCAGTTTTAACTGCAGTTACTATGGTGATTGAGCTCTTAGACGTTGTGAAATGATGTCACTTTACCAGCTAAGACTGCAGGGGGAGGAAGAATTAGACTTGATTGCTGGCTTTGTTGTTTTGTCACTGAACTTTGATTTGTCAAGCATTTATCAGAGTCTTCTTCAACAATATTTAAATGATACTGAAATTGTGTGGCTTGCAAACTTTGCTTGCAGAATGAAACAGTAGATAAGTTCTATTCTAGTTAATCTGAGCAGAGTTTCTAGGGCGGGTCCTTATGCCAGACAAGTATCTGGCCAATTAGGTTGGATCTATAAGTAAAAGGGTGAAGGAACAGAATTTACATCTTATGTTAATGGTCAAAAGTGCTTATTTTAGATTTGCTGACAAGGTGGATGAAGTAATGAGATAGGAAGATTAGATAGTTCGTAAGTTGTGCGAGCAGAAAAGACATCATGAAATTGCATATCCCTTGGGAAGTTCATTAGGAATGCATCAGTAGATTTCGTAGCCTGGAGTGGTATATGATTAAAGCATCTGTTAATAATTGTCTGTGCATGAATGATTAGAATAAAATTCGATAAACCAGCCATGGCCGCAGCATATCATGTTTACCAGGAGCGTGCACCTGGCGCTGTGTCTGTCTTGTAGATCTGACACATGTCCATATGTTTGGCCTGGTGTTCATTTGCTGCAATACCATGTTGCACTAATACAGCAAGCATTTCTAGATGCCTTGGAGTCTGGTCAAAAAGAGTGTTTCAAATGAACTTGAAGATGCTTGGTAAATTTGCAGCTTTGCACCATTGCTGGCACAGTTCTAATCTGTAAAGGTTAGGAAAATAGCACAGCATGTGCGAGGACTGACTTTGTGATCTTGTAGGATCTGCAGAGGGTCATGGCTCAAACTAGGTAGACATCTTGAAGCATGTAGTAGTTCTATTTTTATAAGTGATTTTTTCAATCTGAACCTGAGTTCTGTTTACTGACGCATCATTAATTTCTAATAAATTATATAAAATGAGAAGTTATTAAAAACAACCTGTTAGGTGCTGCACAATAGCAGAAAAATGTCTTTAAGTACAGGCTGGTAACAGAATACTAGTGTGCAGTGAGTGAGATGGCTATAAGGAGATAATATCTCTGGAAGGTGATGTGCTGTTAATATGAACAGCTCCTTAAAAATCGTTAGATACTTGAAAATCAGCTTTGCTGAATGAAGGTTTTCATCCAAAGTATGCAGGGGTTTTTTTCCATTTGTGGCAAGAGCAACACTTTGAAGTAAGATCCAAGACTGGAAATGATCAGGAAGCATAGATCAGTTCTCGAGATAAATATTCACAATTTGACAAAGGTTTCTGTGCGTAATCTCAGCTATCTCTGGCCACAATAACAGTACTATTAAAATAAAACCTGTGGGAGTGTGCATGAGTGATAGAAAATAAGAACTAAGACTTCTAACCACATTCTATGAATCTTCAATATGACCACAGTCTCTCACAATTCCAGGATAATGATTTAAAGGAAGAGGAAGACATGGAAAACCTTTAAACCCTGAATTCAGAGGAAAACTAGGTGCCCATTCTCCTAGACAAACCCACTTAATGTGTTTTCCTCAGATGACCACCATGTATTTTTTCTGAGGCTTACCCCTTATTAGCTCATAATTTCCCATTTCTCTTTGTCACATGCTGGCACATGGATTACCAATACAGTTTCTTGAGGCAGTTGGGGTTTATTAACATAAACATTTGAATTTATTTGTACATCCAGGTTTGGGTACCTGCATTAGCTGGTAAATTTAGTAGGCTGATTTTTCTCTGAGTTACTTACATAAGCAATAGAAAGAGAAGAATAATGCAGCACACAGCTATAGAGCACCTAAATCAGCCTCTTGCTCTAAACTGACCTCCAGAAAAGCCTCTCTTTCCTTCAAATGAGTATTCAATTTGTAGATCAAAGAACACTGCCACCTTAAGTTAAACATAATTTATGAATAAAATATTGTTTTGTAGTTTTACACTCCTCCATTTGTATAGGAACAAAGAAAGGTATCAGCACTCCCCAACCCAGCATTTCTGGCAGTTTTGGAGAACAAGTATGTAATAAACTTAACATTTTAGGGATCAGTCGCAGTGTTTGTGCTTATGTGTTCTGTTTTCAAATTGTAACTGTTAATCTCTGTGGTTAAGACTATGTGTAAAGGGCAAAATCAGGATGCTTTAAAGATTTTAAGAAATCTTTTTTTTTGCTTCAGTGACTTTAGGATCAGACTCTACATGAAAGTAGAATCAGGTGGAACATGTTCCAGAAAGTCGCTGCTAAACAATACCGTGTAAATAGAATTGTTCTTTTCCAATCATTAAGTCTAATTAAATTTGAGAAGAGGTGAATTTGGTTTCTCAGGGTAAATGATGTAATTCTACTAGTTATTAGCTTAAATTATATTGCCATACATGACTCTCGCTGCAAACGAAATAATCCCTATTAATTTCATACTTTTTACTAACTTTGAGTAAAATTTCTGAACTGTGAAATGCTGTGTTAAAGACACCTTTTTGATATTCCAGTGATGTAGATGATTCTAGATTTGCTGTCATTTCCTTTAATAGGGAGTACAGCCCAGAGAAGATTGTAATTGCTTTTAGTTTTGTCTGTTGGCTCTGATCTTGCAATCTGCTGGAATGTGTAAGGGCTGTGTATTCTAACATCTGCTCTATCCACTTTTCTTCTTGCTGTCGTTGATGACATGCCCACTGTCTTAGCACTATTTAGTCATCACTAAACAGTCAGCACTCTCTGCTGTTGTGTTACAGATCTTACAAACAGCTTTGATCAAAATAAGGATTCAAATGTTCTGTGTGATTCAAGACTCACCAAAGGTTCATTTCAGGGGAAGGGGCCACCCTCTTTTCTGGCAAGTACCCGTAAAAAAGCAAGCATAACCTGAAGCTTCACCCCTCATTTCAGGATTTGCGTTTCACTCAGGCTTAATAAATTGTATTTGGGTGATCTTCAATGTGTTGCTTGTGCAGAGAGCATCTGTGGCTAAGCAAAGGCGTAATTACTCACCTGGAATTACAAAGACTATAAAATCAGAAATTCTTATTAGAATACAGTGTTTTTCAAGATGTGAATATAATTCTTGAACTTACCTTTCTCCTCTAAATACATTCCTGTCTTCATAGTAGCATTCCAGTTACTAATGAGTAGCAGAGTTTTCAATTTTTCATTTTTTCTTAATTTCTCTAGGTTATTCAACAGAGAAATGAGGAGTGTGACCACATTCAATTTTTAATTGAAGAGAAAGAGTCTAAAGAAGAGGACTACTATGAGGACCTTGACAGATTTGAAGAAAATGGTACCCAAGAGTCTCGCATCAGTCCCTATACTTTCTGCAAGGCATTTCCTTTCCACATCATATTTGACAGAGATCTGGTGGTCACACAATGTGGCAATGCAATATACAGAGTCCTTCCTCAGGTTAGATGATTCTTATGCATGAATAGCCGTAGAAATTCCCAGTAATAGATGCTTCACAGGTTAATTATAAAGATGAATAAAATAGATGCAGGATTCTCTGTCTAAACAACATTCCCATGAAAGCATGTAATATTTACTAAATTCTGCTTTTCTTGTTTAAAAAGGAACTTGAAAATAGCCTAATTCTACAACAGCTTTGTTCTGTATGGTCATGTCCATATGCAGTAAGAGAATAATTTAAAAACCTTGTGATTTAATGTGGAAATGCATAAAGTATATATTCTCTTCCATTCAGTGTTGTCAGCTTAGAAAATGGAATGTAATTGCTCTATGTATATTTTTATTATAAAGCGTAACAATATTTTTCTTTTCTTTTTACTGTTTTTTAATATTCTAGCTACAGCCAGGAAATTGCAGTCTGTTGTCAGTTTTTTCCTTGGTCCGGCCTCATATTGATATTAGCTTCCATGGGATCCTCTCCCATATCAATACAGTCTTCGTACTGAGGACTAAGGTAACTGGAGAATATTTTCCCAGCTTTTCTTTAAGTAAGTGTGCTTTGGAGAGATGAGAAGTGCAGAAAGCTCAGAAGTCTTCCGAGAAAATTCTCTGCCCAGTAGTTTGCTCAGACCCTTTTGAGTCTTGAGCCAAGAGAGAGTCACAGGTATGAATTGGTGTGTAGTTGCTGAGCAGAATGTTTTATAGGAATGGTGAAGTAAATGTACTTCGTGTCTGATGCTTTCTTTGCAAGGGGCCAGTCTAGTACATGGCATTGTATCAAAGCAAATGTAGAAAGGTAATTACGTTTACTTTTGCTTCGTAACAGTGTGGGAGACAAATACTAAATGTGTTCTTGCTTGGGCCCATATGTTCATACAAAGATCTGCATCCTTTTCTCTAAAGAGGGCAGGAAACGAGGCGGGTGATGCGAACAGATGCAGCATGTAGAGTAACACCTACTACATCAAGGAGCCTGTTTATTTAAAGAAAACTGTACCTGAGAGAAACCAGGATGATTTCTTAGAGATGGTCCCAGGCACAGATAGAACTTCACAGAATTGGCAATATTATTGTCAAAACTATTGTTAAGCAATTATGTGGAAGAAAACAAGGAATTATGAACATGAATATAAAGAAAGATACCATGCTTTGCGTCTTAAAGATAGCGAATTGCAGTATTAAAATACAGCTAGTGCATGGTGTTCAAACAAGAAATTAATCGGGTTTAATGTAGGCTGTAAGTCTATTCCAAATATTCTGACTGCGTTTGTAGTGAATGCACTTACATACTAGGCCTGTTGCATAACACACCGCTGCCCTTACACAACTGTGACTTGTCATCACCAGGAGGGGCTGTTGGATGTGGAAAAGTTGGAGTGTGAAGATGAACTGACTGGCACAGAAATCAGCTGCTTACGCCTGAAAGGGCAAATGATCTACTTGCCTGAAGCAGACAGCATTCTCTTCCTTTGTTCACCAAGGTACTTTAAGCATAGAGAGTTCTGTAATACTGATTTTCATTTTACAATTACTAATTTTAAGGACACTTATGAGAGTAGTACTACAGAGACTAATTGGTTTGAGTATTGATTTAATTGGTTTTAATATGTTTATACTAAAAGAGGTAGGAGCATATAAACATTGGAACTTGACTGATTATTAAATACTCAATATAAATATTGGGTTGCTCTGGCCCAGTTTGTACAAATTGTTATTCCTCATATTCCCTTTTTTTCTTTTTGCAAGTTTCATCCTTTTTTTTAAACTCAGAGGGTGCTATGAAATGTTACAATGATTTGGTTTTCTTTGTGGATTCATGTATTTTTGCAGTAGTTTCAATATAATAGATCAGTGATAAAGTGGTTGGAATGGGGGATTGAATGGAAAGATCCTTTAGGTAAGAGCATGTTAAACTAACACATTGGATTACACAGTTATGATACATTAATCTCCTGTGTACAAGGGAGAGAGGGGATGGTGACAAAAAGCAGAGACCCTGCCTTTACATAGTCTCACTTTAATTTGTGTGCTGAAGTATGTACATTTGATATGTTCATGGAACTCATCACAAGAATTCTGTATTTAAATGCAAAAATCAAGAGCTGTGGGTTAACATGAATGATCACAAATAAGGGGTTTTGTAGAAGGGATATGTTGTTCAGCTCATCGAAAGTTCAGAAGCTTCATCTTTCTACTGTTATTCAGCAGGCTCTGCTGTTTATTTGAGTTTTAAATGCTCCTCTGGCAAGTTTAATTTTACCCATATTATTAAATATTTCTCTGCATTGCAGTGTGATGAACTTGGATGATTTAACCAGAAGAGGTTTATATCTGAGTGATATTCCATTGCATGATGCTACCCGTGATCTGGTTCTTTTGGGAGAGCAGTTCCGAGAGGAATATAAACTGACTCAGGAGCTTGAGATCCTCACTGACAGACTGCAGCACACACTGCGAGCACTGGAAGATGAAAAGAAAAAGACAGACACGTGAGAACCAAATCCCAATTTTGAGCTGAAACACTCAAAGCAATATATTATTTATAGCTACCTTCTTTAAAAAATAACAGACTCTTGTAAGGAATATCAGAGATAATCAGGACTGGTAATTTTGGAGTCAAGAAAGAACATTTAATAGGGTATTTCTTTATTTAGATTGTCAAATGTCACCTACAGTCTAGGCCATTTTATGCCTAGATGTTTTTATGGCTCCCTCCCTGATTAGGAAAGTTACAAAAAGTGAGCTGACAATTCTTTTTTATTTGTGAATTACCTAAATTTTTGGAAACTTACATGCAGTTACTGTAGCAAAGGTGAATTTGATGAATGCCCAGATGCTGTTGTTTGACAGAGTTCAGTAAACCAAATTTTGTCTTTCTGGCACAGGTTAACAGAACAGAAAAACGTATCTTATAAATCTTGAAAACAGTTTATATAAAGCTGAAATTTTGCAATAGCCTAATGCTATGAATTTGGGTTTATCTAGATATAAGTACCTAAAAATAACACATAACAGTAAGTGTGCATTGGGCCCCAAATCCAATTCTACAGATAACTATAAAGTCAAATTCAAATGTCATTAGTCTGTGGCATCTCAGCTCAACAATGACTGGCAAATTAAACAAAAGCTTGTGTGAAAAGTAGTGTGGGGTTCATGATTGACTTATTTATAAAATGTAGTCCCATCTTTGTATGGATTCTATTGACAGATATGCTTTTTCTGTAATGGAGTAATGGAAATTATTTTAAAAATACTTGAAAGGGATGGACAGAAGAACCAGAGAAAACAAAGCCTAAGAAGTATTTTTTCTCTTCATTCCTTTTGGCTTGCTTTATAAAGTCATTCTATCTTCAGGAATTCTAGCCTTCATGGCAGCTGCTGGAACAGACACTGTCAGTTACTGTATGATGTGCCAAAAGTATTCACTAATTATAACTCATGCAGTAGTGAACTTGCCAAAAATGCAACTAATGAGAGTTTGTGCAGTAGGCTGTGTACAAAATGATGTTCCAAATTTGTGAAACAGTCAGAGATCTTCACCTTGTCCACTTAACTGTGTCAGGAGGCAAATGGACCTTAAGATAGCAGTTAAAAAGTTGAAGGAATACACACGAGAATAGGATTAATTTCTGTGTGTGTGATTGGATTTTATTTGTGTAATTTATAATATGAACAAGTGTTAATATCTCATATACACTATTTATTAAAGACACTCTAGACCCTAAAAGCAGCATGCTCAACATAGAGGAAGCATGTAGAAATGCATGAATTGGTCAGAGGTGGAAAACTGATCTCTTCATGGTCTTTTTTTTCATTTTTTATGGTTCTGTGAGCAAAACCATATTATATGAGCTGAGGATGTGGCAGAAAGAAGTAAAGGTGATCCAAGATGCTATTAACAGATCGTGTCAGAAGAATTAGTAATATATGTCTCATTTTGTTGATAATTTAGATGTATTAATGTGCGTTTGAAATGGTATGCTGATGTAGATCAGTTCCTGTTTTCCAAATAACATATTCTTCAGTAAACACCTTTTCTGTTTCTTGTTGATGATGGGAGTATGTTATTAACCCTGTGGGGGGTAGGAAGTTAATATATGAAGAGGGCTGCTGTAAACACCTTTCTCCACATTCTTTGTCTTTTGGCTGTGCCTTTCTTTTCTTCCCTGTGTAGATTACTGTACTCTGTTCTGCCGCCGTCAGTGGCAAATGAGCTGAGACACAAGCGTCCTGTTCCTGCCAAGCGCTACGACAACGTCACCATTCTTTTCAGTGGCATTGTGGGATTCAATGCCTTTTGTAGTAAACATGCCTCTGGAGAGGGAGCCATGAAAATTGTCAATCTTTTAAATGATCTTTACACAAGATTTGATATTCTGACTGATTCACGAAGGAATCCATTTGTGTATAAGGTAAGCATAAGATTTTTAAAGTATCTGATCTGTTACTTTTCCATAATTTACCATCATGTCACTCTTTTCCAGTCCTTTCTTGGATTTGAGGCTTTTTAAAAAAAACCTTATGTTCTCAGTCTGAATTGTGTAACCTGATATTAGATAGCTACAGAAGAGTATGTTGGTTATCTCCAAATGTGTGAAGGAACATGAAGTGCTAAGTTCTCATCATGATTTCTGCAGTCATCCATTAGGTGGACATATAAATATGTTTCCACATTTAGCAGATGTGAACTTATACAAGCCATTTGTTGTTGCTGTAGTACCCAAGACAGAGAGATGCAGCGCACACAAATCCAGTGAGAAAATAGAGTGAGTTTTTTTATTTACAACTTCTGCTTATATGTGCTAAAATTCCATAGGTGATTGGTCAGTGGTCACCCACCTCCTAGGGTGATTGGGTGAAGTCCTACAACGCCCAATTCCAAACACTCTCTGCCTTAAACCCAAACAGATCAGGAAAACAGCAGGTGTTCAGATACTATTTACACAAACCATCTTATTGTTTTCATAGCTTGCATGAGAAAAGAGAGATTCTCACAGAATACTGCAAGAAGCAGGGAAAACCTTCTGCTAGCAGCTTTTCAGTATCCACAATTTGTGGTTCTCCTGACCTTTTGCTTTAAGTTTTTCAGTCCTATTCCTGGGTCTTCTAGCTGTAAATTCTAACTTACTACTCAATCACTCAGTGTGAATTTCATTCCTTCATTAGGAGTGAGGTGCAAATGTGGCTGATAGAAGGAAGGTACAGAGATAGATATATATACCCTCTATATGTCCATGTGTTTGCTTGTGTGTTTGTATCTATGAAGTTCATTCCTAGCTTTTACTAGAACTGAATTTTATGTCCTGTATCATGTGAATCAAGGGTGTGAGTCAGAACAGACATAGAGCTCAGTTTCATTCAGAAGTCACCAGAAGAGAGGCTCAGGTTTACACAATCACAGTGTCATCTTAAGTTGTTACATCGTGGGTTTACAATAAATTCTCTTCAATAATAAGCATAGATAACAGTAATTAGGGTGATTTGAATGAAAGGGAAGGGGAACTATTTGAAAGGACAAGCAGTCTTGAAGGAAGCGCTACATCAATTCTAGTACTCCAAAAGGCATAATAATAAAGTAATTGAAAAAAATCTGTCTTGATAGGTGGAAACAGTGGGGGACAAGTATATGACAGTGAGTGGTCTACCAGAGCCTTGCATGCATCATGCACGATCTATCTGCCACCTGGCTTTGGATATGATGGAAATAGCAGGCCAAGTTCAAGTAGATGGTGAGCCTGTACAGGTTAGTAAATGTGGGCTTGAATGGAAAACCCATTCTTTGACAGTATGATAATGCTTTGAAATATGATAATGCTCTAGTCCCAGTCTATGCAAGCTTTGTTATTGTTAGATTTTGAGACTGATTTATACAAATAATGTGAGAAGTCACATGTAGCTGTGACATGTGCAGTTCTCAGACCTTAAAATGCCTATTGTGCTCTAAAATGTAAAGGACTAATGTAGGTCCACATTGTTTATGTCTGTTTTCTGATCATTTCGGTATAATCAATGAATTTCTATTGTGCATCAAGAAAAATCTGTTGAGTCATCTTCAGCTCAATGAACAGAACAATAATATTCCCTCCCTGATATTTTTGATCACGCCTCAGATCCTTATGTCAGAATGAGAAATTACTGCATTTAAAAGAGAAGTACAGTTCCATAGACAGATACAGCAATGATTGCTGACACCAGTGTATATTAGTGGAAGTTCACTCTTTGTGGGACTTTATGGAGATGTTGTGGCACCGATACAGAACTGGGCAAGCAGCATTGACTGTTCTCATCAGAAGGCTGTGAGCACAAAGTGATTAATGAGTGCAATGCATATTTCTATCTACATGAATGTTATTGTTCTATCACCCAGCTTAGAGCTGTATAGTTCACTTTATCATGGAGCAAAGCAGTGAGAAGGTTTGATTTGGGGCTTCAGAATAACTGTAACATGCTACAAGAACAAGCTTGTCCAAACCCCTGTCCTATCTCTTGAGCTTCTGAATACAAAATACCATGATCTTTCCTTTAAGAAACATCTTTTTTTCTTGACCTATGCCATCCATTTCTGCACCTTCTGAGCACTGATTAAACACAGACCTGCAGAGTATGCCTCTCTGCCGACCTCTTTTTTTATTTTCACATTACATAATAACAACAGGGTGCATGCTGGAAAATTACAGTTTGATAGTTCATGTGGAAGGCAGAGGCACGACACTGTACTAAAGTTAAAAACCAAAGAAGTGACAAAACCCACAAAATGCAAGGCTTTGAAGAAGAAGGAGTAGCACATTGGAAAAATAAACTCCAATAGATAACAATGGCATATTACCTGTATTTAGCCAGAAACATCAGATTACTTACATTAATTTTGAATATTCAAACTTAATTTTTTTCTCTCTAAAAGATAACAATAGGAATCCATACTGGTGAAGTAGTCACAGGTGTCATAGGTCAAAGGATGCCGCGGTACTGTCTCTTTGGAAATACTGTGAATCTAACAAGCAGAACAGAAACTACTGGAGAAAAGGGAAAAATCAATGTCTCTGAATATACTTACAGGTGAGTGATGTATTATTTTTATTTGTGTTGACATCTTAAAATAATTCACTTTGCCAGCATACCATAAAAGTTTTTTCGGAGTTGAAAGTGACAGTCCTCCTGAAACCATTATTTAAGTATGTGAGTGGTCATGAAACTGTATGGCAAACTGCATTATGATATACAGTTACTGGTATGCAAATATAATAATGATGTAGAGATAGATTTGAATCTTTTGATAATTTGCTCACATACCTGTAGCAAGTTTAGTATTTTACATAGTGTTTGGCGTGCATGCAAAGTGCATTCATTTACATGTTTTCTCTTTCAGGTGTCTCATGACACCAGAAAATTCAGATCCTCAGTTTCACCTGGAGTACAGGGGTCCAGTTTCTATGAAGGGCAAAAAAGAGCCAATGCAGGTTTGGTTTTTGTCCAGAAAGAGTACAGAGACAGAGGTATGAGTAACTAGAGTGTAACTTTGTTTTTTTCAAACAAGGCGTAAACATTAAAAATTTAATCTAAACCACCAAGATCCATTTACATTTGCAAAACTAAATGTCCCATAGAAAAGAAATGAAGAGTTTTATGCAAAACTCTTTCATTAACACATTTACTATCTTGACAGTACTTGAAAGTCCTTGATTATTTGTCTTTGCAGTTTATGCAGTTTCTGAAAGAATACTTTTGATTTCAAAAAGTCCTTGAGGGAATGCCAAGTGTTTAAATATTTATATCTCTCTCTTACAGATTTCTGCACTGCTCTAGATTTTGCAATACAATGTCAGTTTCTGTTTAGCTGACATGTCTGGTTATCAGCACTTCAGAATTTGCCATTTGCTTTCTTGCAGTGAGTGAAAAAATGTGCCTTCAAATATTTAGGCAACAGTGCAGCAGCTACTTGCAAGCAGGTTCACACCTAATGTGTATGGTGGTCTCTTAACCCCAGGTGGCATCTGCTTGTTCAGAGCCTGTTGCATGGCAGAGGTCCCACTGTAGAAATATACAGGGTGAAAACTACTTCTTTTAAATGGCATATGAGCCTAAGTCCTCAAAATGAGGTAGGGTAAAGCTCTTCAAGTACTGAGGGCCCTTAAAGCTTATGCCTCAGTTTCAGAATTCTGGGGCATGTACTATCCAAAATTTCAGTAAAAGCCACTAAGATCTAGACTCAAGGTGTGCTACAAACTTAGACAATGAGGTTACAGTATGCCAGCTGCTCTGCTATAGCTGAGCAGGTGCATACATTCCATCCATTGTCAACAGGAAGAAAAAAAGACAGAAGTAATTTACATAGCTTGAATTTTGCCCTGAAGCAATACTAAAAGAATGAGTTTTCAGCTAATGCATTTAATCTTAAAAACAGACTTGACTAAAATAATGAAAGTCATCAGTTACCTTGGCTGAAATATTTCTTATAAGTCAGAGGAAATTTTTTATGTGTCTGAATGCTCATGTACTTCTGAAAATGTAATTTAGGCTATTAAACTGTTTAGGGTTTTTAGGAGATCTAATACAGATTTATTACTACTGGTACCCAAGTGTATGAATACTGACTTTTTAATGGTAACTCCCAATATTAACCCCCTGTACTTTAACTCTGCATTTTAATTCTGTATTTTAGTATATATTACTTACAATTATATTCTGGGTGCCACTTTTGAGAATACTTTTTTATTCTTATTCTGCAGTAAGATAACTATAATTTCACATGGCTACCATTATTTCAAATCTATTGTTGTATTTAAAATATATTTTAATTAAACACCTTTCCTCTTTTTTTTCTGAATTATAAATGTCCTATCATTTGTAGCAAGGCACATTATAATTTTAAATATAAATTTCAGAGAGGTACTGAGTCAGGTGGGTATTTTCCTTGTTTCAGCCTAACACATGTTTAATATGAATATAAGGTTCAGATAGTTTAGGACTTTAAATATTTCAATTGCCTTTCAGAGATCTTGTACAACAGTTGGTTTTGTTAATCCTCACAGCAGTCCTGAGAGACCCTTGCTAATGCTATTATCCAGTAATTGAGCTTTGTAGAGGGAGACATGGGGGCAGGAATAAACCTGACCTAGAAATACTATGAGCCTGATTTTCAGGAGCGCTTAAGACTCACAGCTTAAGCACACTCAAAAAGTCTTTCTAATTTTGTTAGTTTTTGTTAATTCTGAAATTCAGATATAGACGTAGTTCTTGGAGACAGAAGGACTTCTCCCATGACAGGTATCTCTTCTAAATTGTACTAAGTTTTGGAGCATAGGAGATTAGAAAAGTACATTGATGTGATGACGTGAACTGATAATCATTTTATCAGAAGTGATGTTGAAAAGTGAAAGAATATAATCCTCTAATCTTTCTATTCTTTTTCACTCCCTGCACAATTTCATCTGTCCATACACAAAAAGTGCACAAAGTTTTATTCTTTTAAGGTTTTCTGAACTGTTTGCAGTTTCTCCTGGTCAAGCACTGGAACAGGGATTTTTTTCTGGCACTTTATAGGCTGTGCATAATATTTTTAATCCAAAAGCAGAAATCAGGTAAACAACTTTTTATGTTTGATCACTTTAAAGTAATCACTTTCCAGAAGTTTTTCAGAGTGCTAGTATATTATTGTGTGCAGTGCCATTTATTTCAGGCGGACTGTACATAACAATAAATGTGGCATGTTACCATATATTCAGAAACTAAATGGTAAACTTCCTGAAAGGTCACTCCAGAATATTGCAAGAAGTGGCATATAGAAGTAAACATGAAAATATTTCTTAAATCGTCCTGAAGATACTTCTGCTAATTATGCTTTTACTGTGAAGTTTTCTAACTCCATCATCTTTAATCTAGGATCAGTGCACATGAGTGATGTATTTTTTGTATCATTATATCCATTAGAGAGTTATTAGCTCAGTATTTGCAAATCTATCAGTGTAATATTTTACTCTGAAGACCAGTAATAAATACATGGTGAGGAAAAAGGATGAAGTATTTACAGATGCCATAAGAGATGTGAAGCCAAGGCTTAAAATCTGCTTTTGCTCTTCTAGGCGTGTAGGAAATGGTAGGGCTGAAGCAGCTCAGCATGCCTCAAACTTGGTTCCTGGGTTGACATCTCTAGTATCAGTCCCCATGAGCAGCAGTTACTTCTGAGAAAGACCTAATTTACAAGTATAAGTCTTGGTTTGGAGTGCTGTTCCTTCACTTCTTTTCCACTTACGATATCTCTTCCATGATAGTAGTACAGCAAAAAGTAGAATTACATCAGAAATACACATAGAACAAAGCAACTGTGACCAATTACTCATTTTGCATCTGCTTGTTTGCATAAGATTATTTATTACTGTCTTTATTATTTTAACAGAGGTTCAGCTGAAGTTTCTCTCTTGAGAAACAGATTTGTTGTAAAAAATAAATCTTGCCAAGAGCCTCAGATGTATGACTGCAATTTTCATCCCTCTCCACTTTCTAGTATCTTCCTCTTCTGCCCTGTTCCCACATTACTGGTGGGAACAAGTTGAAGTATCTCTGTCAGAGCTGGTAGTTCACCAGGGCATGTAGGAATTGTTTCCTTCCTACATACAGTACATATGAAAGAAATACATGCGCTACCTATGCTTTATGTTTTTTTTATTATTTACTGATACTGGTTGCAAGTTGTAAAATGTATTTTGTCACTGCATTAACCCACCATGTTGTTGCTTCAAAGAAAATTCCTTACTTCTCAAATTCTGCTTGCATGCTCTCAAGGAAACAAAGCAAGATGCTTCCTGAGCTGAAGGAAGAGGAAGAGGATGCTGGATAGGGTGCAATACTGTCTCCAAATAGGGTGCCAGGCAGTAAGGTTGTGTTATGGGTGTTATTTCACATTATATCTCCCACTGCCATGTGCAATACCATTGTCTTTTGCCCTACTCCTGAAGTCATACTTATCATTTTTCTCCAGGCTTGCTTGCTAATTTTTTGTCCTTATTGTTTGGTACTGTTATATCTCTGCTAGGAGCATGTAATTCAAGCTTTCCTTTTTTTGATGTGCATTTTTGCATGTCAGTCATGTGACCATTCCTAAGACCAGATATTATTGAATGAAACCATGTAGTATTCACAGCACAACTAACCACTTAAATCTGATGCTTCACATCTTCATCTTCATCTCTGAAGTACTGTGGTTATGTGAATTGATGACATTTCTGGAAAGATAGGTATTTCAGTTGATAGGCAGAACAATGAACCTAAGGAACTATATTTAAAAATAATACAAAGCAGCATTATAAAAATTATTGTATAAATGTTATCAGATTTAGTTCTGCTATTACCATGTTTCCCATTCATTTTGTGAATAACACTTGATGCTCTGTAAATTCCTGGTTAGAAGAAGGTTTCTCATTTGATATCATCCTGCATTTTCCCTTTGTGGACACTCTGTAAACATCTTCTGTATTGAAAGGGGGCAGCTGTTGTTCTGATACTGCCATTTGAAGCATGTGCCAATGTACATCTACTGAAATGCTGTTCACTTGCAATGTATTTCTCATTGATTTATATAAACTAAATTAAATTGTCATATTAATAATAGATTGCTGGACAATTTTAGACCACTTGTAGTGCATTGATTCTCGTCTGGTGTAGCCCCTGGAGTTGAAAGACCTGCTGCTGGGACGTGGTTGATGTGGTTGCCTTTTGGTTTGGTCTCTCTAATTTCAGGAATGATTTTATTTTATTCCTTGAGAGGATGTGGTGATGTTCTAGGCATCATGACATAATTGAGGGATGTAAAGCTTGGAAAGGGACATAGTGTGTTTCATCAGCTGATACAGTTAGTAAAAGTTAACGAGGTTTCAGATGCATAGACCTTCCATAACTTTAATATATAGTGCATTTTTATGTGAATAGTATCTGTTCTTATCTGACTGATCATTTCTGAATATTTGCATTATAAAATAGGATAGTGCAATTACTTTGTGTATAATAATTGTCTATATCTAGTATATCTTATTAGCACAAAATATATATGTATAAATGTTTCATGTTAATGTGCAAAAGAAATTGCAATAAATTATTTTTTCCACTGACTTCTAGAAATCTTGTGATTTTCTTTTGGTAGAAAACTTTATTTCATTGTTCAATACAAAACAAGTATTTTTTCCGTTAAATAATTTATAGTTCAAATTTAAATAAATTGTTGAGTCATTGTTCCAATATTTGCAAATGACCAAGTGTCTCACACATTCAGGTTAATGGATCACATCCTCAAAGTAGTGTTCAAAATGTTTAGGTTAATGCTTCCAAAATAGTAGATGAGGTGACAAAAATGTATACCTTCCTTTGAAACTCTCGGACAATATTTAACAATCAAAAATTATTAGCTTTCTACTTTGAGCAGGATGTACCTTAGCAACCAAAGCTTTGGGAATGATAAATGAAGAGAGGAAAACACATACTTTGTTCCTCATCACCTCACTGTCAGACAGCAACACATCCCAGGACACCATCAGAGGTTGCCCTCTCTCAGATTGATACACAACAGCAATTTGGATTGATCAAGTTGTTCAAGCTTACAAAAACTTCATGGTGACGGAAAAGACGTGGAATTTGTGACAGCTGTGGTTGTGTATTGATAAAAGTCATGCAAATGCCTTTGAAGAAACTGAAGTTCTGTATCACACTTAAAGCTGATGAAAGATGGCGTGCCAGAAACTTAAATAATGCTCCAGGTTTATATCGTATCTTCTTAATAATTTCAAAATATTAAAGCTTCTATTAAGCTACTTTGTAACATAACCAGTTTCTTAAAGCATAGAATAATAGCTCATGTTGTGTTCATGTAAGAGCTTTTTATCTCAGTACAATCTAGACACTCAACCACTTCTGTTAGTAAAACTGGCCTTCACTTAAATGCTGCATTCAACTACTAAATTTATAGTTTGGTTAAATCTTACTCTCAGCTAACAGTTAAACACTTTGCAGGTATTTAGTTCTTTTATGTGTGTTCTACTGCCCCTTCTATTTAACTGTAGACATTTGCTTTTTCAATAGAAGCTCCCTAGCTGAAACATGAGGCAGAGTAACTACCAAAGTCTATTTCAAAGTTCTTTATAAATAGATGTATTTTATTCTGTATTTAAAAAAAAAAATGGAACAAGGAGAAGAAAGGGGAGCTCAGCCATGAAATTGCAAATTATGGAATACTTAGTTGTTTGCAATCTCCTGGATCTTATGCACTCCTTTGAATTCAGACAGGCAAGGCAAATAGATTTTCGGTGGTGTTTGTGCTTTGGCTGTGCAGGGGACTCAGTGACTCCAGTGCTGTCTTAAAGTGGGCATTACAGTCAGCTTCCAAACTGCTGATTCAGTCCTTGGTAGGAACAACCTCTGGGAACATAACTTCATGTTTGATTTTTATTTTTAAACAGAATGATAAACAATGGATGAGGTGCTCATTTGGATATCTGCTTACAGGATTATCACAAAAATGTCTTCACTGAAAGGGTGGTCAAGCACTGGAACAGGCTGCCCAGGGACGTGGTGGAATCGCCATCCCTGGGAGTGTTCAGAAGGCACACAGATGCCGCACCTGGGAATGTGGTTTAGCAGTGAACACAGCAGTGCTAAGTTAACAGTTGGACTTGATGGTCTTAGAGTTGTTTTCCAAACTGTGATTATATGTAAAGGACATCCTCCAGGAGGGACGCATGAAGACAAAACCAATACGGTTATGTGAGATTTTTTTTATTGCTTGGTTCCAGTGTTTAAGGTGGTAATGCAAATAATATCTGACTGGTTCCAAGCTCACTTTTGAAAGACAATCATATACACAAGAAGGAAATAGGAAGGGATGTGCTAGCATCTGATATGAATAAAAACTGGGTGATGCTGGAGGCCCCAGACCCTTTGCTTTGAACAAACCTTGAGTAAATTCTAAAGCTAATATACACTCCTGTACTCTGAAATGTTGATGGCCCTATCAGTAACACCTGTCTCCATGGAGCCAGAGCAAGGCCTGAGGCATTTGTATCCTAAAATGTGTTTTTCATCCGACATGTAGACAGGCCAACACTTTTCTGTATTGTTGCAAACTGTGAAATGGTTATTCCATGCATTTCTAGAGCCATCATATATTAAAAAAAAAAAAAAGAAAAGAAAATTGAAAAAGGTTGGGTCGTCATGTTCTAGCACTATGAGAACTTGAAGAGAATTTACTATTTGTGTTCTTCACACAGTCATTATACTGGTACAAATTGGAGCTTATAGCGATTGTAAATTAATTCTGCCACTCACTGTGTTGGCTTATCATCTCCAAATAAAGGGAAGTTACTGGATTTTTAGTCCTGTTTTATCTTAACAAGATTTTGGTTTTCATTACAACAAGATTCTTTCCTGGGGAGAG
The DNA here is from genome assembly GCA_013397975.1 of Machaerirhynchus nigripectus. Lineage (NCBI taxonomy): Eukaryota > Metazoa > Chordata > Aves > Passeriformes > Dicruridae > Machaerirhynchus > Machaerirhynchus nigripectus. Next base: position 1,676,966 of record VZRQ01001805.1, read on the forward strand.
TCTGAAACTGGTGTCATTTCATGTACCTACCTGACCATGAGGGGGAAGCATGTAATAAGCCAGTAAACAGATCTGTACTAATGTAACTGTAAAAAAAACAAAAAAAGAGGTTCCATTCCCCAATCTATAGCTGCACATACAAGGCTCTGGGTTTTTTTCTACTGTTCTTTAGATTTCTCTCTGACTTTGGGTGACAGTTTGGAAAAACTGCAACAATACATGCTGTCTCCAGCATTTCATTCTTTGTTATTAACAGGAGAAAGGTAATAATGTTCACTTTTATCATCATCAGCGGGTCTTTTTGCCAGCATAACTGTTTTGGAAATAATGACAACAGTGGAATGTGACAGCAATATTGTGATTATTGTTCTGGGATGAAAATGGGATCTCTGTTATAAAGGTTTTGTTCCAGACTATTTCCTATATCCAGCGTTCAGATTGGCATTGTTACTGGTTTTTTTCCAGAGATGATTATGCTGCTAGTACAGATTCAACACCATAGAACAATTGTGCTTTCAAGGGCAGTGATTTTGTGTGCTGAGGATATATCTGTTCATATGCTAGACACCTCTGGCAGGAAACCTGTGTGCCTTTTTATATTGCAGTTTCTCAGGGTCATTCTAGCCTTTCAAAACTGATTTTACACTTTGATAAATGTGCTGTCCTATCTAGTGCTCAAACAACTGACTTGTGATTAAAATGACAGAACTTAGCTGAGTCCCGACAAAAGGCTGAAAATGTTCACAGTTCCTAGCTGGTGTTAATCATAATCTGGAACTGGAGACAAATTAGGCCAATAGTCCTTGAGCCTTTGTTTAAAAATAGAAACAAACAAAAACCCCCACAAGAACTACATGGCCATAGTTTGCAGATGAGAAATAAAACTCTGAGTTCGGTATTGCTGTCTTCAGCCCCTACATCAGTATGAGCATTGTGCTCTAATAAAGCGTGTGAAAAAACCCCACCTTCATAAATCACACTGAAATATGCAGTGTATTAAGTGTGAAGAAATGCACATCTATTTCTTGCAAGTCCTAAACACTGTGTGTAGGGTTCCTGGAAAGAAAAGGCAGCCTGTTATGCCTTGTTATTTTCAGATATTTTATGCAAGTCAACTTAAGAAATGTAAGCTTTCCTATGCGAAGTGTTCAGAAACAACCTAATACCAAAAAAAAAACTGTGTAAGGAGATTGAAGAGTAAGTATCCTTTTCCCACAGAGGGCATAGTGAAGCATTCAGAGCTTGAACTCTGTACAAGAAATCAAAGCTTTGCTTTCTGTTACATTATAGATGTGTTTGTGGGCAATTTTGTAATGATCTAGAGGATAAGAAACTTGCCCACAAAATAAGGATACATGCCTTTTCATACAGCCTTTCCTACATCATCCTACCCTGCAGGCTTTATAAATGCATGTGCCTGTGTATACACACACACACACACACACACACGAGTGCTGCACGCTCTTGCACAGAGTAGCATGAGTAGCGTACAGACTGCAAAATCTAAAGTCAGCAGCTGTTGGAAGAACTTGCTTTCCTGAGGTACTCAATTCTCCAATTCTCCTCTGAAGGAAGACTATGAAAATAACTACTTTGCTTTGGTCACTGGAAGAAAAGAGAGATCAAGTTTGTTTATACAGATAAATACTTCGTTTTGAAAGCAATTGCTTCCTTCCATTGCTCATTTTGTAAGTCTGAAAGGAGAGGCTTTCTGCGCAAAAGTGCTGGGTTAATGATAACATTTCTATCTCTGTGAGAGACTCAACCTCAATTTTCACTTGAACCTTATTTTCCAAACCATGCTGCATACCTGCTGAGGAACACTGTCCATCCTTTTGGTTCATTGGTTTTGTTTTATTAAGTGCTAAATTCTCACCTTGTTGACTGCCCCTGGCACCCTGAAGAAAATCAAAAGCCTTTCTCTTCCTGACTCCTAACTCTGCTTTGGACTTCAGATGTCAGTGCAGGATTTGTGTTTGTTTCATCTAATACTGGTGTCATTGATGCTATCCAAAAACCATACATCATGTAGTTCGTTACATTTTAGTTCAGGAATACACAAATCAGGTGTTTTGTCTTTGAGGCATGTGTCAGTACGTTGTATTATAACATCTGTCATGTGTAAAAGTATGTAATATAAGCTACCATTTTAAATGAAGATAAAATATTCCAACATCTACGTAAGACATGGTTACAATGCCATGGATCTTTGGTAACATTTTGGTAAGGATTATGTAACAACAGTGTTGTTATTTCAGTTCAAGAAAATGAGTTCAACTTTTCCCAAGCTGCACCCAGCATTCCTATAGACACATTTACAGGAAGCTCTTAGGAGGAGTGCATCCTAGAAGTAACCAAAATTTGTTCCAATGTAGATCATATTTGAAGAGGTAGTTTGTTTTAACCATTTAAGAATTAAAAGCCAAAGATGCTACACTGACAGGTCTTTCTAAACATTCGAATTCATCATTCCTGTATAGTTTCTCATACAAGGATTTTTGGGTCATTTCTGCTTGCATAGCGACTGATTTTATTGCCCCCGTGAATGTGGAGGCCTGTGGCAAGTGTAACACTGCTGCAAGAAAATTTATCTGGTCTGTTAATGGAATTAATTGTTTGAAAGAGCTTGTCAGCACTTCAGGAGTGGCTTGTGTTGTAGAGTGCGCACTTTTCTGCTAGGAGTTTCTGCTGACCAGCAGTATCACTCCTGATGCAGAGTAGTCCATTTTGCACATATCTTTCTGTACCATATGTTCATTTCCTCTACAACTCTCCGGTAAATATATTGAAAAGTTCTATTAAGGCAAGTGTTACTGAAAGGGTCTCTGAATTGAAGACAGGAATTAAAAGTACTTGCAAAAAAGGAAAAACTAATATATTATTTCCAGGCTGTTGCTCATACCTGGAGTATGCCAAAATTCCCTGCATCTGTTTCTGTTCTGTTCTGTTCTGTAGACTTCAGACTACTTCCATCATTAATTCTGAGGATGTGGATGAACTGGAGGGACCGGTGTTAAAAGATGTTTGTGTCTATCCCTCATCTGTTTCTGTAACAATTGCCTTTCCCTTCTATGCATCTCAGTAATGCAGATTTGAACTTTGGATTGTATTTATCAGAACTTTTTGACTTGCTCAGTCTGCTTGAAAACATCCATAGGTCATTAGAGTTACTAACTGCAGTCACTAGGTCAGGTTGGAACATCTCCTGCTCCTACACAAAAAACATATGCTGGAAAGCTCCCTGCTAATGGAAAAACCAAAAAGCAGCTTTATTCTGGCTGATATGCAAGTGGGTGGATTCTATCAGTGCACAGCTTGATGCAAAAAAAGTTAGTAGCAATCAGTGGAACAGGATTCTGAGTGGTAAATTAGGCTATGAAAGGAAAAGTCCCACCCACCAGCACACAGCTTAGTCAGGCAATAACTTTAGGCACTGCTGTGGCTTTTTCAACTATGCCTGTTTCCTCCCTGCAGGGACAGGTGGAACAGATAATCAGGAGGGTGAAGAAAAAAAGGCTTGTTGCTTCCTGAGCACCAGGCCTCATTTGGGCTCCTCTCTCTGTCTGGACACTTAGAACAAGCAGCAGCATTAGGGATGCACTTGCCTTGCCCTGTAGCAGAGGCAGGGTGGCTCTGTGGATGCAGGAGACCTGGACAAAGTGCTGGAGGCTCAGGTCCTTGCTGAGGATTTTCTTCCATCAGCACCCAAAGAAATAGTGCCAAGCAATGTTGTTGCGTTTTCACTTTTAACAAGAAAAAGAGGGACAGAAATTGGGCACTAAGAGATTCTGTAAGCATGGCCAAACAAATTGTTTTGGTTGTGGATCTGAGAGCTGCCTGCCATCTGTTTTCTGTTCTGCTGTCCTTCACCTCCTTAGGGCAAATACTCACCTATTGATGCATGTGAACTATGCATTTGTTTTAATTATCAAGTCCTGTATATGCTTTATTTAATTAATCTGCTCTTAGTAATACAAAGCCAAATGCATGCATTCCGAATACATGATAAAAATCCATTCCACTTGTAGCTTTTTCAGCAGCAGAGCCGTTCTGTTCAGGTGATTACTGAACAATCTCAAAAATTAACCCTCAACATCTTTCTGCTGATTATTTGAAGGTAGAAAGCTTCTGAGTAACATAGTATTTATAAAACAAGACAGGCAGACAAAAAAAAAAGTAGTCAAACTTTAACCCTCCAGAATTTTGCTAGCTTTAACCACTATTGCATAGAGTTTGTTATTAATGACATTCATATTGATAAGTAGCTGTTGAATATTTTCCTTACAGGGCATCCTAGGTCTGGTCTTGATATCAAACTAAACTGATCAGTTTGTGGACTTGTTTATATGCTTGTTATGAATGGATTATGTGGGTTTAAATAAGTCCCTGCCTTTTGCCCAGGCCTCTGGCAGCAGACAGTAGCTCTATAGGAATGGCCAGCACCCCAAAACCCACTCTTGTCTGCAAGTTCTTTAATAATGGCTGACTCAGTCTATTATAGAATGAATTATTTATTTAATAGACACAAAACTAACAGACAAAAGACTTAACACAACTATTACTACACAGGAATAGCACAAAAAAAGTACAACTAATATTATACAAGTGGAGTTAAAGGTACCATTAATTTTATGGCTAGCGAAGAAATAATGTAACTTAGGATCCAGTGTTTCTTACCATCCAGTTCCTGATGGAGCACACATCAAAATCCTTTCCCTCAATTCTCAGGAAAGTAACCATGGAATCTGCATCCAGGCTCCAGGGAGAAGTCTTGCACGCCTTCAGGGTGTGTGTGTAGAAGGCTTCTGCCTCTGTGATAATCTCTAGTACTTTTATAGTGTAAAACAGGCCTTTTGATCACCTATGGTTTTTCTTTTATCTCTTCCCACATCTGTTCTCCATACCAAGGTGCTGATTCTTGGTTAGGCTTGCAGACCTTTTGGCACCAGGCGATGATACCTGCTGGGCCTTGCCTGCCTGGGTTGTCTCCCCTATCTGCACCAGCCACCTGTGATGGGGAGAGGGGTGATATGCCCTGCCACAATTCTTTGCTCTATTAAGGCAGAAATGTCAGAATTATACAGCTGAATTCAGAACTATATCTGTTGACTTTACACTGTGAGAATGTGCTAAGTGTTTTATGTAAGGGTTATTTAATGGAGCTGAAGAGCTGAATTCCATTGCTGGGTACAAACTCAGTAGAAGGTTATACCTTTAGAAGTTTTATTTCCTGTTTGGCACTATGAAAGACCCAGAGTTTAAGAAGGAAGGCAAAAGTCTAGTGTTCCCCTTAGCACAGGAAGTGTTTGGGTCCTCAGCCCTCCTGATTTTCCTCTGAGATATGAACCATACCATCATGAGAAATATTCTTTTCTTCAGTTGGAAACCACTCCTTCCTCTTCCCCAAAGAGATGGTTTTCACCTTCGGATATATCTTTGGAATTGAATACATTGAATTGAATTGCTAAATTGCTAATAATGTTCTTGATTTTCTGACAGTTTTCTGGCAGAACTTTCATATTGGCTTATTGTACTGAAAACCTCCCATGGAGTCTGCAGAAACTGGCAATGCCAGCCAGTGAGAATTCAGTCATGTGTCAGCAATAAAGAATAAATAGATTTTCTCCAAATTTAGATGTAAACCTCATAATGCAGTATTTGCTAGTGTCACCAGCAGAGCTTATGTGGGTGAGTATTTGCTGGAGCAATCCCAAAGATGCCATCAAAACAACTGGGTGACAGGAAGCTGGGCTGTCCACTTGATTTGAAACCATTGCTTCTGCACCCTTCTTCATACACCAGGTGCAAAACGTTTGCCTTCACAAGGGAGACTCAGAAAGAATCACATCCATCACATGACGCTGCTGTTGCTGTTCTCTGCTTACTATTAGGGCCATTTGTTTTGAGACATCTAAACTTACTGTGCAAGCGATAAGAATGAGAGAAAATGTACTTGCCATTGCCTACGTAAGCACATGTTCTTATCTCATCATGTAAATGGGCAACCCAAACCCTCAGGTGCTTTGAATTGAGGAGCAAACAAGGTACCTGAGTTTCCTAAAGGGTCTGCATTTTCTGAGGTACTTAACACAGCAGAGTCCTTCTCTGAACTGGAATTCTGCAAAAAAAAAAAAAACAAAAACAAACAGTGAGTAACTTACGCTTCAGGAAAAATGAACTCTCTAAAATCTGCTGCTGTACTACAGCCTAACCCTAACCACTAACCCGACACCCTAACCCAAACAATAGCCCTAATCTTAATCCTTGCCCTAAGCACTACCCTGACCCAACCCTCAGCCTAACACTAATCCTAACACTACCCCTAACCTAACCCTAATCCTAACCTGAAACCAAGGCCTAACCCTTACCCTAACCCTAAAACTAACTCTAACCCTAGCACTAGCCAAAAGCCTAACCCTAAACCTAAGCCTACCCCTACCCGAAACCAAAACCCTAACCCTATCCTAATGCTACCCCTAATGCTACCCCTGACACCTTACCCTAATTCTAACCTGAGCCCCTAACTCTAACCCAAACCCTAACCCTAATCCGAATCTTCTTTGGACATACAAAGGGGTCTGTCAGCTTTGTTCCCCACTGCTACACTAAACCAAACCTAAACCACACCCAAACCCTAAACCTAACCCAACCCTAACTCCAACTGAAACCCTAACCCAACCCAACCTTAATCCTAACCCTAATCCCAACCCTAACCCTTATCCTAACCCTTACCCTAACCCAACGTTTACTTTACCCTAAATGGAACCGTAACCTTACCCTCACTGTAATCCTAAACCTAACCTTAAGGCTAAACCTAAACCTAACCCCTAACACTAACCTAAACCCTAAACCTTATCCTAACCCTAATTCTAACCCTAACCCAAACACTAACACAACCCTAACCATAAACCTAAACCTAACTTTAACCCTAACTCTTACCTAAGCCTAACCCTGACCTTGACCCTGACTTCCCATAATTTTACAATTATGGTTACCCCAGGAAAAGGGGTCACATTATAATTCGTAGTTTACTTTTTGGCAGTATCTATTATGGAAACTGCGTAAGAATTGAGTCATTGTTGTGGGAGGCGTATGGGTTGAGTTGAGAAGCACCAGAAGCGAACCTTTATTCTTAACAGTTCTTGCATGTTCTGTGGTATGTGTGCAGCCCTGCCAAACCCGTGTTTTTTACAGCTGGTGCACAAAAGCATTCCTTGTTGTAACTGTCTTAGGTTACAGTGTAAGATGTAACCAAAGGTATGTGTTCTATCACCAGCTGTTAAAACCAGGTGGGGCAGGGTTCTTTATCTCTTCCCTGACACAGGCCTGGTAACTCCCTGTGGAAGGATATCTTCTGTTAATGGGCAATCCAGCCTCACTGCATGATTCCTAAAATTACATCATCCCACTGTGAGATGCTCTGCCCAGGGGGAGGAACCTAGCATTCCTACCTAGCTATAATCTGAGGTTTGGAACACCACAGCCAGCCCTTACCTACTGGATTCCCAAAGGACAGGAGCTACATAAACACCACTGGACCTTCAGAGAAGACCAGACCCTTTTACAGGATCAGCTTCAACAGAACCACATCTATCACTTCAGAGAGGACTGCAGCCACCACTTAATCAGACTGCTACCACCAGCCTGCCCGGCAGGGTGTCAGGTCGTGCCCTGACTCTGTCAGGTTAAACCACTGTTTCTGTATTATTGCCTTGTTATATATATTAGTAAAGAACTGTTACTCCTATCTATCATATTGTTGCCTGGATGCCCCTTAATTTCAAAATTGTAATAATTTGGAGGGAGGGGGATTACATTTTCCATTCCAAGGGAGGCTTCTGCCTCCCTTAGCAGACACCTGTATTTCAAACCAAGAGAGTAACTGGTCCTATTTCTTATCTTCAGCTGATTGGCAGTATGGGAGGGGTACATCAGGAATGGTCAAGTGTGGAATCATCAATCTGGCCTTGCACACCTATTTGCCAAGTCTTAAATAGGTAGAAGTAGATAAGGAAACCCAATATTGTGCTCAGATTGAGACCCACAAGGGACACAACCTGTGTTTGTCCAGTGTTCATCTCTTTAACTCAAGATGACTGGCTAAGTTGAGAGTGGCTTTGAAAGTGTCGCAAAGTAGGCAGAAATACAAACAATTATAATGTGTACTATCAACCTTTTCATTAAAACGTCGAAGTGTACTGGAAGTAGTACTAAATTTTCTAAGGCTCAGGGTTATTTCTTTGAAAGTAACCCCCAACAATTAGCAAGGCAAAACTAGATATGCACTTAACCAGGCTTCCTGTTGCAAAATGACATGCTTTTCTGGAGATAGAAGGGTCCTAGTATTTCACTCAGGAAAGAATAGCTACGTGTATGAACCTCTCTCTCTTCCTAGTTTTGTAAAAGCAGTCCTGATCCCAAAAGATGTTAAAAAATAAGCAAACCAAACAACACAACCCCCACCCCACCACCTAGAGCATCTCTGTCCTGAGACACAGGATAGGTGGGGATTCGATGTCTGGACATCAGTTGTGTGTGTAGTGGGAAGGGTCATTTGGAAGTTTTTGTGTTCTAAAGAAGCTTTCCTTCTTGTGGTGACTGCTTTTAGAGAGGAGTCAGCAGAGGTGAGCTTCTCCTGGTGAATAAGGGGTCTTGGAGTGCAAGAGGGTTAACAGTGCAGACTGGCCATGAGCAACATGAACGAGATGAGATGCTAACCCTTGATCTGCAGCAGTATCCTCCCCATATAGAATTTATCATTTATGACCCTGTCATGTTTCAGTGTTGCACTAAGTGATTAATATGGTATGAACTTGGAAATATTTCCTGTATCCTGAGTTTATTAAGCACACCAACTGCCAACACAAAAATGTGTTTAACTCTGGATACAGTTAGTGTGACAAGAGGTACTAATGTTTATAGCCTAATAAGGGATATTCACTCCTGTGTACAGAAGTATGAAGTTCTGGAAACACTTTGTACTTTGAGAGACAGTATGGTTTATGTTGGTCTGGGAGTTTTTAGATTTGAGTGATGATGCTTGGTTTTCCAAAATATAGAGCAACTGCAAGGCAATGTTTATTTGTAAAAAACTTGGCTGTCTCATGCTGCCATGGGGTACTACTCAGGCGAGGAAGAGTTCTTTTTTGAAGTTTTGCCAGCACCAGATTCACACACAGTGCGAACACTTGTGTTTGGGCTAGGGTGTAGGCACATCTGAATACCGTCAAACCTGGGTGATTATATAGGGAAATACTCCCCCCCCTTCCCGCCCCCCAGCATAGTTTCAGCATATGGAATTGGTAAGGGTAATTATTTTACCTTAACCAACACTTTCTTAGGCAGCATTAGATCAGCCAGCTTGTATAAGCTCCTTAAGAAATGCCTTGATGAGCTTATTTTGATGCAGAGTGGGGATGGCTGTACAGTTTTGTTTGTTTTCCTCAGGAATCAATCTAAACATTGTGCTGCAAAAATGATGTCTCTTAGTTCAGTCTAAGTAATGGCAGGTTTGCCAGCAGCTCCTTTGAAATATTTCCCCAGCTGATACACCATTAACCAGAGGGAAACAATCTGACTCCAGTTATACTGAGCAATTCTATAATAGGTGCTGAGAGATCAACTGTGCATGAGAAGCCTTGTGAACAGCAGCCTAAGGTAAGTGGGGCATCTGCTGGTGAAACATTGTAGTGAATTCATCCACTCCATGAAAGTCTGCTCCAAATCCTTCTCCTGTACAGGCCATTCTGTCTACATTTTGCTTTGCCTAATAAGCAAGTGCCAGACCCATTTCCTGAACTCTTTGGAAAAAAAATTACAATTTCTTCTTGAATAATTCCTTACTATCTGGCACTCCTTTAGAGATGTTTGCCATGTATTGTTTGCAATAGTAGTCTTGTGAGACAGGAAAAGAGAAATGAGCTAAAGAAACTTGTAGAAAGATGTGATTCATGTCTTTAGCGATCTCCAAACTTCCCCCACCCCAATCTCTTATGGCAAGTTCTCTGATAGTTTGAGTCTGGCTTCCTTGTACAGGAGTTCTGACACTCTGACCAGCTGCCCAGGGGTTTCAAATGAATACAATGCATAAAGAAATGCAACAGTACTCTATAAAATCCAGAGCTCCCAAACATAGATCATTATCCACATAACTAAATTGCCTCCCTCCGTTATTCAGAAAATGTTGTATGCAACAGCCTGAGATTCTCTACAGCATCAAATAAAGTTTAATGACCTCTGCAGAATGCATTTTAAAATTTATTTTTAAAATTATATTTACAAAATTCTGTGTTGCATCTCTTTTTGCTCATTAGACAAGGACTTGGGAGGAGCCCAAGGGGGCTTTCCCAATCATGTCAACTAATTCCATTGTTAGGACTACCATTTTAGAATCACCTGCTATGGGAAAAGCTTGCCAATATGTTTACTTGGAGCATGGATGTGCACTTGTGAAAAGGAAAACTGAATAAATAAGCAGCAAAGTAATGCTAAACTAGGAGATGATCTGTTCAAACAGTTGAAATACCTTGCTTCTGCTGTCCTTACAGATATGACATTGTCACCCATCCAATAAAGCCAGATATTTCCTTGACACGTTTTAAAATTCTATTGCCATAATAGAGGAGTAGTCATACATCAAAATACAAAAGCACCCTTACTTCTGCTCTGCTGCACAGCACACTTGCTAAATTTAGCTGTGCTGGGGAATCAATTGCTTTATATAATCTCATCACAAGCCATTGCTGGGAAAAAAACATCCAAGTCTGTCACTTGACCTTGGGCAAAACAAGTCTTTGTGCTTTCTTCAGAGCTACTTCTGCCACGTATGTTAAAAGAATCTGTAACCAAGCAGTGATTTCAGTTGCCCTTGTCCAAAGTCAGTGGAGTAAGCAAAAGTCATTTTAGTCTTGTTAAACAAAGCAAAGATTCCAGTACCTTCCCTTTCTGAGGACTGGTGATTTTTTTAGCATTTTCTGTGCTTCATTTCACCTCAACATTTGGACAGAAACAATGCCAGTTTTGTTTTGTTTAGTCCTTACAATACTAATGTTCTTTTATTTAGCCCTTATTAGTAGAAACAAACGAAAGAGAACAAATCATTGTGATTGATAGCTACGAAACAGTTTGATCTCTGAAATACAAGGTGTGCTAGGTTACTATGTTTAAACTTTACCCTGGTTTTCTTTTTATCCGGAAGTCAGGTAATACCTGATTTCTACTTCCAAACCTGTAATTTCTTTTGGCTTAAGAATTCCACAGTTACAAACTGTTTGAGGCTGGGAGGAGGCTTCAGAGAAATACTGCAGTGTGTTTGCCCTGTTCTTTCTATTCTTCGTCTGTGCTGGCTAATACACACCTTGGACAGAGGGGTTAGAATGACCTTTCTGTAGGGCTGCTGAGACAAATGTGGCCGTGCTTGGTAATAGCGAGGGGGGAAAAGTCCCAGCAGAAGTGGAGTGACCAATCAAAAAGAATTGAGAAAAAAATCGCTAAGTTATGCTTAAGGTTAGAGGACAAAAATCAAGACATCTCTTCCTAGGAAGTAAAAACATTTCCTGTATATCCTGAATTGCATATCCCAGGGGTTATGTTGAAGGGAAGCTGTTGCCAATGATGGCCAAATAGTATCATTTTCATTACTTTATATCTGACCTTAAGGAGTTGGCTCTTTAGTAAATACACTTACTACTTTATTTAATCACCGGAGTCTTCTTAAAAAAACATTAGACTAAACCACTACTGCTCTATAGGCCCAAACAGATGCAGGAAGTCACAGAAGCTTTTCTGAACACTTTTAAAGAAATAAACATTCAGGAAGCCTGAGTCAGCACCAAAGCCACAAAATTCTTACACTGACTCATATTTAGTAAAACTTAGATGAAGCCTTTAGCCTTTATTATTGTCTTAATGACATTAAACACTGAGCTTGACTCATGTTTGCCCACTTGCCATCCACTCAGATGCCCTATGGTTCTCTGTAGTAGCTGGTAGACAGATGAGATTTTTTGGATGTGTTTCAGACAGATAGTACTGTAAATTTTACTGCTATTAGGCACATTCCTAATTGTTCTTAGTGAAGCTACCATATTCCTCACTGGAATATATTACAGTGGTAACCTACCAGAAGAATTGTTAATCAGCAACCTGCACTTTAAGAATAGCAGTGCTCCGTATTTATGGTGGTCAAGAAACTTCTTTGAGATAATTTGGCATGTGTATTATTTCTCATCACTCAAAATACAGAAGATAAAAACTGGGTCATGAATGCTAAATTGCATTGTATGTCAGCATCTCTTGTTATGCTATTTAAAAAAATTGATTTATTAAAATAAAATTTTAGTTAAAGATTACATTTTTTCTTTACATGAGAAGGAAAGCGAGACTTTTTGAAATGCACTCTGTAAAGTTATTTAGTACAGTCAAATAGGTTTAGGGAATAAAAGGGAGAATAAGGAGTGCAGATGAGGGAGCAATGTAAAATATTACTGTCTCCTTTGTATCTTAAAAAGAAAGGGAAATTGCAAAACCCATCAGTTCTGGACTTCTACAATCTGCTAACATTCTTGTATTCCCCTCTTTTTTTCCTTTTGTGTTGGTTGGTTCTGGGATGGATTGTTCCATTGAGGCATTTCAGGAGCTTTCAAAAGAAGAAAGATGCACATCCAACAGAAGTTAGTAAAAATATACTCTAGCAGTTCTATGATTGTAATCATACTGGCACCACAAAATAATCCAAGCTGGCCACCTACTTCGGCTGTAATAGAAGAAAATAAACATATGTCATCCCAAGCATCTGGTTTAGTCTAGCAAGCAAAAAAAACCCTGCCAGGCTCAAGTGTTAAATAAACTTAATATACATAACCCATCACTTTAAGGAAACAGAATTAATATTCTTAAGAATGTTACTCAAGAAGAGTAATGTGTTTTTGAAAATTCTAAGTAAAGCAAGTACAACACAAGATGTCCTACTGTGAAACAGATACTTAAAATATTTACTACTTCTATGCCTTTTTAACCGTTCCCTTGCTTCTCATCCCCATGTTCTCCCTCTCCAAATCCCCAAAACATCACTATTCTTACAGTCCTGCCTGTGATATAGCCATAAACTAGTGCCAAACTTAATTCTTACTCTCAGCTGCTGCCCATACCACAGGTTCTTTGATGGAATGACAAGAGACAGTATTAAAAATGACTATGAGACAGACATGATTATTATTATCATAATATAAAAATTATGGCTTCTTGTTCAGAAGCCCACATAGTTTTTGGTTCAGGAGGAGAACCACAGGGTGGTTTTTTAAATTATTATTTTTAGATTAATTATTATCAATAATAAATAAATATGAAGCATTCACTTACAAAACAACTCAGAGATAGTCAAGGCCTTCTGCTGCTGTGTTATTTTGTAGCTCAGATCATGATATTTAATCTCAATACGCACAAGGTTTTGCCTAATGACAAATACATAGAGTTTACTTGAGACAGTCAGGAGCGCAGTTCATTTTTACCAACATCTATCAGCGTGGTCTGAGTTCAGGGACAGTGATGCTGTCTTTTAATGTAAAATTAGATGAGTGTTATTGAAATCAGTTACATGAGAGAAGGAAAAAACCCAAAGTCCTAGTAACAACAGCAGTTTGTCAGGAGTAGATTTCATGCTGTGTTGAAAGAATAGCTCTAGATCTGTACTGTGGGATAGACTCATGCTTTTTAAGGGTGACTGAGAAAAACTTGAGTGGAAATGTCAAGCAAAGTGTAGTCTACCATTCTGGATTACATGCTATTTCATTGTGCTTATTTCAATGGGCATGTTTGTGCAGAGCAGTGCTTGTCCTAAACTTGGATGTTCAGTCCTACCCTCTGCTAGTAGCCCCACTTCCCTAATTATATGCTTGCCTGCTGCCAAAGTGGAAGAGTGGGTAAATCTCAGCTGGAAAAAAGACCTGTGTAATGATTGAGTCAAGAGCTCCTATTTATTATATCTTGTCTACAGAAAGACTCTGCCTAAGTCCTAAATTGAATATTAAAATACTGGTTTTGGAAGAAAACGGACACAAAAACTGATTGCACAGCTGACGTCATTGGCTTGATGTCCAAGTAGAGTATTTGGACCAGTGCTGTTTAACATCTTTTTTAGTGACGTGGTCTGTGGCACTGAGAGCACCTTCAGCAAGTTTGTCAATGACACCAAGCTGTGTGGTGTGACTGACATACTGGAGGGAAGGGATGCCATTCATAAGGACCTGGACAGGCTTGAGAGGTGAGCCTGTGCAAACCTTGTGTAGTTCAGTGAGGCCAGGTGCAAAGTACTGAACCTAGGTCAGGGCAAGCACAAGCACAAGTACAGGTTGAATGGAGAATAGAATGAGAGCTGCCCTAAGTGGAGGGGCTTGGGGTGTTCATTGATGAGAAGCTCTACACGAACCAGCAGTGTGCACCTGCAGCCCTCAGAGTCAGCCTGGACTACATCAAAGGGAGAGTGACCAGAACATAGGGGGAAGGGATTATGTCCCTCTACTCCACTCTTGTGGGACTTCACCTGAAATGTTTCATTGAGCTCTGCGGCCCCCATTATAAGAAGGATGTGGAGCAAGCCCAGAGGAGGGCGTGAATATGGTCAGAGGGCTGGAGCACCTAGGACAGGCTGAGAGACTTGTGGCTGTTGAGCCTGGAGAAGAGAAGCTTCTGGAGAGAAATTATAGCAGCCTTCCATTACCTAAAGGGGGCCTACAAAAAAGATGGAGAGGGACTTTTACAGGAACAAGTAGGGATAGGACAAGGGGGGATGGCTTTAAACTGAAAGAGGGTAGGTTTAGACTAGATATTGGGGAGAAAGTCTTTAGTGTGAGGGTGGTGAGGCACTGGAACAGGCTGTTCAGAGAAACTGGGATGCCCCATCCCTGGCAGTGTTCAAGACCAAGTTGGATGGGGCTTTGAGCAACCCGATCTAGAGGGTGCTATCCCTGCCCACATGGATTGGAACGAGATGATCTTTAATGTCCCTTCCACCCAAACTATTCTGATTCTTCAGAAGTGTTAACAGCTACAGATTTTTGGTTTGACAGTGACAATGAGCTCACTTACAATATTAATGAAAATAAAGTACTTTCTATACAAAATCATCACTTCTATCTCTTTGGGTGATAATTCTAAAACTCAGCAGTAATTTACAAGAATAATCTTATTCTACTAGCTTCTCTTACTAAGGCTCCTGCCCTTGTCATGGACTTGCTAGCAGAACTATCCAATAAATATTTAACTTTTTCCTCTTTACATCTTCAGAAATAAATACATCTCTGTGTTTTATAGTTTGGAATATGTACTCGTTAATGTGTTGGCAGGATTCCCATTGGTTAAGGCCCAGTAACAGGGGAATGTCCTGTATGTTCCCTTGCTTAATTGAATAATTACTGAGTTGCGCATGATGTTTACAGACAATAAAATAATCAACAAAGATAAAATGTCCTCAAGGGATTAATATTGTTTACATATAACAACAGGGTTAATTTTCATAACGCACATTGGGAACAGACTTTTTAATAGGGCCTGTGGATATAGGACAAGAGGTAATGCTTGTAAACTAAGACAGGGTACATTCAGACTAGGTATAAGGAAGGCATTTTTTACAACAAAGGTGGTGAAACACTGGAACAGGTTGCCCTGAGATGTGGTGAATGACCCATGCCTGGAAACATTCATGGTCAGGTTGGACTGGGCTCTGAGCAACCTGATGTAGCTGAAGCTGTCCCTGCTCATTGCAGGGGAGTTGGATTAGTTGATCCATTAAAGGTCCCATCCAACCCAACCATTCTATGATTTGTGTAGTTCATGTATAAACATATGCAAGCATTTGCAGACTGATGGCTTCAAAAGTGAGAAAACTGAAATCACTGAGCCAGTGAAACTCACATATATTTAATGAACCAAGTTTTCTACAGTTGTTTATGAACATGCTTTGATATTTTATGTACTATGAGTTCGTGTAGCAGCTGCCTTAATACTTATTTGTACTGCTGACATCTCTGGCTATGAGAAAGAGGCAATTCAGTCTATGAAACTGTATGAAATTTTCTTTGACAACTAGATCGTATCTTTCTAGCAATAAAAATCTGGAAATAGTTCAGTTTTTTGATATATAATGCTTGTGTTTGCGGGGAAGTCTGGCATCAATTCATTATACCATAACAGTAAGGCACGTATGGTCTATTAAAGCATAAGGGCACATGGCATCTCTGAATTTAAAAGTATGCAGATTAGGCCAGTGCAGTCTGCATACTGAGCAACATAGCTCTAAGTATAATGTAAATCCTATCACCTTTTCCTGGATAGAAGAAGTAGTCAGTACTGCTCAGATGTTTTCACACTAGAAGGTATCTTCTATTTCTGTGTAGTGCTTTCAATCACACACAACCATCCTGTTTCACTCTTCTTCTGCCTTATGAGAATTAATATTGTAGCAAAGATTTTCTAAATAACTTTTATGTGGTGTTAGGGAATTCTGCTATCAATAGAAAATATTAATTAATTTGTGGCATTGCTGCTACAATAAAACCTAGGTCTTCAGTGCTTACGAAGCTTCCTTTGGGAATAGGCTGAAAGGAGAAAAAATTTATATAGCATTCGTTTGTGTTATTCATTGCCCTTATATGTGGAAGTGTGAAGATTTCTTCTCTATTGAATGGATGGCTCACATGGATTGTGAATAGGTTTGATAACCCTGCTTTTTATTTATTCCTAATTGAAACAGTGATCACAAAACTTTGTTTTAAGACATCAATGACAGAGAAGGTAATTGAGAATATTACTTTTTAATTGCATCATCTATTATTTTTTATCCTCAATCTTAGATGTGTCTAAGTGTATTGTATACATATACATATGTCTAATACATACATACATCAATGTATATATGAATTTGTATAAATCTTAACCAATTTTGTTCAAGAGATGTTATCTCACAGACAATGTTATTATTACCACACATAAGAATATCTTTTTAAAGTCATATTTTCATTGTACACTCTGCTAGCATGGTTAAAATGAATCAATAATTTCTTTGTTAGACAAGGTGTTAAGCAAGATTACCTGATGTATTCTGGACTTTTCTTCAGTTTTGTAGAAAAATATTTTATGGCTTTTTCTCCTCCAAAGTTTGAATAGCTGACAGTGGTAGGATAATCTGTCTCTTCACATGGGGCAGGGCAAGTGGAATTATGTGTTCCTACTGTACATAATCCTTTATCTCTATATCATCTGAAATTTCAGAAGAAATCCTTTATATTATATTTCTAAAAAAGCACACAGTTTAAAAACATTTTTAAAAAATACTAAATTACTTTTAACTAATTTTGATATAATAAGTAATGATAAATGTCTGGGTTAATTATCGCAAGAAAAGTGGATACTTACACTTTTTGAAGGAACAAATAAGCATTTTCAACTGTGATTTGGGAAACTGGTGCACAATAATAGAGATTGAGATATTTTTCTCACTTTTCCCAAAGAAATCCAGCACCCCTCTGTCTTTTTGCCTTCATCGGGCTTTATGCGCTTATTATTTCTCACCCACAGTCAAACGAAAGGACAACAGAAGACTTTCTATGTTCTGTGCTAGCTTTCTAATTAAATACTTAGGTATATATCCTTGGTCTTGATACCTTGGTGCCTGCCCAGCTCATTTTGGTGCCCAGAAACAGCTTCCAGAGCAATTCCAATTGTAGTTTGCTATCATCTGATAGCTGTATAAAAACCTTAGTAAGCTAAGTTCACTTTACCCTAACCCCTGCCTGCCATTTGATAACTGGGCTCAAGACAGCTAAGAAGGTTTAGGGAAAGCTTTGTCTCTTCAAATACTGAAGAGAAGTCATAAAATTCTGCAGGTCTGGTCACTCAAGAAAGTGGGGAGCCATTCCTTTAACAAGGCTCTAACAGAAAGTAATCATTACAGAAATCTGGGAAAGCTAGAGAAAAACAATGTAGATGAAAAATTGGAAGGCATAAATGTTTCCTAAATCATAAGCCATCACTCTGAGATGAGTATGGTAGTCTCCTGCTTGTGATGCTCTATTTGTCCTGTTTGTGGGGTGGCAGAGGTTGTGTCTTTTCACTTTGCTTGTGGGCTTCTCATTTTTGCAAAGCACAGAGGAGGAGATACCTTATCCTGTTAGCTGATGATTTGAAATATTCTCCAGGGATGCTGGGGTTGTGGATTTAATTCTGTATTTCCAGCCTTTAGAGTTCCTAAAACAAATGCTCTTAGTAGGTCCTGCAGATACTGGATAAGTGTGCTGTTACTTGAGATTTTGTTATCAGATGTCTTATCTCTCCTATGCTGCCAGAGGAGAGTCAGCCCCTAACATGGGATCCTGGGGACCATATACCTACAAACCTTCTGGGGTCCAGCTCTGAATCCTATCCATCCTTCATAGGACTTTGGGGTAATTTCTGCTTATTGCTCTGTGGTTTCTTTGAAATTCGGTCTCTGAATATCTGTTAAGCAAAATAGTATACATCTTCTCTCATGAAAGGCTTTCAAAGATTGTGGTTATGGAAGAATGTGAACTTACTAGAATCCATTTCAAAATAGCCACAGGAAAAAGAAGTAATTGTTCACAGTAGTAGGTCTGGCTTGAATGTTGCACACATCAAATCAAAACATTCCCCTCCACCAACTTCTGAGTCTACTAATCACTCAGAGAGAGTCACATTACACAATAGAAACCAAGCAATTAGAAAGAAAGCTTTCTGAAGTTCATGAAAAGTTACTTCTCAGATTACCATTTAAAATATTTTCCAGAAAGTCCGTTGTAAGTGACTTACAACTTCCATATCCACTGTGTGCAGATTATTTATTTATGGAAAAGAATTGCATTTGGAGTGCTTTCAAAATTTATAATTAACTTTACTTTTTAAAAGATAAAACCTTAAAGTCTAGTGATTTATATTTTTACCAGTTAACAGAACTGTTATTATTGTGCTGTTCACTTCTTTGCACAGAGAATACAACATTGGATCTCGAAGAATGATGCCATGAAGATGTGAAAATGCTAGCCAGAAGCTTGGTAACTGAAAACAGATTAGTGTACTGTTCTTCCATTTTAAACCATTTCTAATTGCTAAAATGAATTTTTCTATTAGTTTTTTTTTATATATACACACACACATATATATATACACACTTATTTTTTGGAGCAAGCTTTTGTGTGTTTTGGTTGTTTGTTTTTTAATGGGCATATATTTCATTCTCACTCTGGTCTCTGTTTTCAGAATTTTAAATGAACAGGGATGTACTCCATTTAAGATTACTTTCAGTATTTTGTTTTAATTGAGAGATACTGTCTACTATTTGGAATTGGCTTAGAAAACATGAATATGAAGTTATTACTTACAGACTGCTGGATAAACACATTTGTAAAACTTCAGCAAGTCACATTCTGTTCCATTTCCTAAAAATAAATAAAAAGGTTTAGGAGCCTCAATTAACCATCTCACCCTTAGCTCTGTTTGTACTAAACTGAAATGTAATGTCATCAAAGCCTGCTCACAACTTCGCGTTAATGATTACACAACTGAGAAATCAATTCAGTTGGGCATGGTGCAGTTGCCGACACCAGAAGGGTACAGAGTAAAGAGACACAACAGACCAAGCCAGGAGGCTGCTGTTGGAGCAAACATCTTCATTATGTGTACCAGCCAGAACTGCCTTGTAGCTTGTGGCTCACTCTTTGTGTTAGCTTGCTAAAGACCAGAATTTCTGTTTTTCCTAGTGGAAATTGAAAAAACCCCAAAATTTAAAAAGAAAACCAACAAAGATTTGATGTATGATTGTATCCCATGTGTTTCTGCAGAAGTTTTGAACTTCATGCAAGAGTTGTTGGTAGACCTAAGGGGTAAGATAGTATCCCGAATTAGTGCAAAATTTTCAGATTTCAGACAGCCTCAGTTTCACCCCATTTATAATTTTTTTCCCTCACATGGGAGTGTTATGTAGCAGTTTAGCACACAGTTCCAGAAGGCATTGTTCTCCTTCATTTAACTGTCCTTGTATAAAGCTGTCACCCCAGGCATGGGAGACCCAGGCTTAATTGCCTTGGCAAACCCCTTTCCCTGACAGTTTGCAGAAGACTGCCAGCCTCCTTTCCCAGGGATTCTCAAACAGACAGGCTAGAGATTACACATTAATGGGCCTACTTTAGTCAGAGCATTCTACCTTGCTTAAACATATTTTAAAAAATACGAGTCAGCGCAGGCTTTCTTGTGGTTTTTCTTGTGATCTAGTGGCATTCTTGCCCCCTAGTTGTGAAAAAAGTGGTGCAAGAGCAGAGATTTGGGTTCCAGCTCTTGCTTTAGGTGACAATACCATTGTTACATTTAATGCTGAAAAGGTGTGAGGGCTCAGTGTTACTGCTTTGCATTTATAGAGTGATTAAGAAGCCTGGATACTTGAGGGGAGTATTATGGCATGCACCTGGTGCTCCACATTTGAGGCTGATTAGAAGGCTCCATACAGTTTTTTGGCTTTTGCAGAGCCTTTGCTGCCACTAGGATCTTTCCATGGCTCATGTGGGGGACCTCAGATTCTGTCCTCAAGCAAGCTCTTCTGCTGAACACGTGCTTGCAAAGTAAGTTGTCTGGGGTACATGTGAAAATATATGCCTTCTTATAGATTTAGTTCCAGCTCCTTAGGAATTTAGGTTGAAGACTGCAGACCTGTCTCAGATGCCTGAGGCATAACTGTTTCTTTCCATTTTTTTGGACTGTATCCTAAGAAAAGACAATGACTCAGATGCTAGGTCTAGGTTTGACCAGATACCTTGCTTGTTTTCTTGGAATTTTAATTAATCTCAGCTGGAGATCTCCCTCAAACATGTGCTCTATCTCCTTTGCTATTCAATAACATGTGAGGTCTTCCAGGAAGATGATCAGTGTGTGGTATGATGAGGCTCCTGAGAAATACCTGGAAGAACGAATGGCAAACAGCCACACCAGTCCTGTATGTACCGGGCTTTGCATTCCAGCAAACATCCATTAGTATTATAAATCTTGTGGTACTGAAGCTTTGTATCAGGCTTGCACTCTCCCCATGGGTATTCTTGGATAATTGACTGTAGGGTAATAATAATAAAAGACATAACATTTTTTTGTCTCTGTTTTAAATATAGGTATTAATTTTTCACACTTTAAAGTGTTGAAGGAAGCCTGTTGAAGACACAAGCTGTAACGTGATTTAACTAGGGGCAATTACAGTTCGTCCTCTTGGGATTAAAAATTCATCTCCCCTCTCTCACAGCAAAAGTAGGCAGCCTAGTGCAAAATGGTACTCCACTCTGCTTGGATTCCACTAGGAACCTGAGACCCCCTTAATGGTAGCAGAATGTGCTGATAGGGAGATGCTGTGGTGTCCTTTTATCATTATCTGTCAATGAGACTGTAAAATTATAGGAAAGAAAGGCTGGCTTTGATAGAGACAAATTAGGCAAACCAGTGATACCCTCCCGCAAACAGCAGTAATTTTGCTTGTGTCTGGAGGAAATATTATTTTTTGGAGTCACTAGGGCATAATAAATATTTTACATTTCAAAATGTCTAATTCATTGTCAGTGCTTCAGAAGAGAATTAGAGACAGTAAAAAACACTACTTCCAGTTCATGGACAAAGTCCTTACCTTCAGCTGGCGGATCGCAACCTGTGCATGCATCCCCACTGGTGTCAATAAACCTAAACCATCAAAGCGTGGAAGCTCTTGGGGTGAATGGACAACAAAAGTTATCCCAGCATCAGTATAACCAAGAGTAGGCTCGTCGGTGAATTTGTCCTGGTACAAAAAGAATTCCTTAAAGTAGTTTTGGCTTTGCTTAGCATCTGAAGCTTTAGCTATATTTAATGTGGTACTATGCTATTTAGTCTTGTATCTCTAGTAACATTTTTGGCAATTCACAGGAAAGTATAGAAGCAAACTGACTTGAATTTCCTTTGTTCATTACCTCTGTGGGTTTCCTTCCAGTTGCTATAAACTTTTGACCTTTTTATTTGTTTTGGCGTCCCCCACTTTTAAAAGCAAGAAGTCATAGATGAGCATTTACTCATAACTTGGATATTTGTTCCTTTTACTTGCAACTACCCATCACGTTTCAGCAAACTTTCCATTATTCTCTTCAGAACCTTTCACTCCTAACTCCTAATTCCTAGAGAACAAAAGCGAATGTCTAAGTCATTTATCGATCTGTTAGTTTTCTTCCCTATTCTCAAAAGGTGATACTCCCTGGTTTTTTCTGCTTTTTGTTGGTCAAGGACAATTATAATGTGAGAAACAATTTACAGTTCAAAGACCAGTTCTTGGCTGGCATTGAGCTGCTGCAGCTGCTGTAACTAAAATTTGGTGCTACTTAGAAGCTGTCACCAGGTGACCGTCACTGCTGGGGCTTTTATTAAAGTGAACTGCTTGTATAAAATTAAACCACTCCTCTGATGACATGTTTCAGTGCTGGGTGAACAGTGCATGTATGTGCTCACTCACAACCTTCCCCCCCTTAGCTGGGGACAGAGTCAATAATAATTCTGTCTTTTTAAATCTCTATTTGAGTCTTTCCTTTAAAATACCTTCTCACTTGGAAATAGTCTTGATTTAGAATTTTATGCATGAAATTCTGGAGGTCTGTGTAAACCCAATCAAACAAAAATCCCAAACCAAACAAAAAACCCACTAATTTAAAATTTATTACATGATTCGTTGTATATAATCCTGAGGATAGCTGTACCTGCTGGACATCAAAAAGCAAATGTAAGCCTCTTCCAGACAAACTCACTCTTCTTGCTGAAAGATCGTTGTGATTAAAAGTAAAGCAGTTTCCATATTCAGTGAAAACATGTTCAAAATCCTTCAATAAAGGAAAATAAGGAAGAGTGAAACGAAAGAAATAACACTTGCAGTTTCCTTAGTTAATTACAGTGCGAGAGAGTGACTACTGGGGTTGTTGGGTTATTTTGATTATTTTATTTTTTCCCCCCAATGTGCTCAATATTACAATCAGAAAAGTGGTCATTGATGGAAATATTCAAAAGCATTTCAGCACTTTCTATAGAAAATGAAGTTTAAAGCAGAAATTTCACATTGTTTATTAATACTTATGAGCTGCTCAGAATAATTTAACGAGGTCCTGTGTTATTTCTATGCATGTTACATTATATAGAAATAATATATTCAAAAATAAATGTTTAATTTTTTCCATTAGCTGCTTAGTGAAGACTGTTTCAAAACTAAATGTCATGTTACATATGAAAGTAAAATATTTGCATTTTTTCCTGAAACCACCTCATAATTTAATATGACTGCATCTCATTGCTTTAGTTTTAATCAGTACTTGTGTTTTCCAGTTAAGAGAAGTCTCTGATGCCTCATTTTAGAAACTACAGCATATCTAAAGGTTAGATTAAACTGAAAGAATATAGACTTGACTTTTTGGTTCACATTTTCTGTTTAATTTGGGAATCCCTTTACAGAAGAATCAACATAAAAATGGGATGATCAAATTTTTTGGCTGTTGTCCCAAATTGCCAAAGATGGGCTATTTTCCTTTCAATATTTAAAATTCCTGTGGACTCTGCGTGTAGTTACCCTGGCTGTCTATATTCTTGACCTCAAGAACAAAGCCACAGAATCATGTCATGCAAAAACTTTGTTCAAACTGTCCTTCATTACAGGCCACTGATGGGAAAGGTTGTTAGATACAGCCTGGAGGTACGACAGCTTTCAAAGGCTGCTGTCTGTGCAGAAGGGGCATTAGGCAGAGAGCAATTTAAATTGAAATCTCATCTTGCAGCTCAGAGAGTCCAGCAGGCTGCCTCTGAAGTCTGTGGGAGAATCAAGGCCCTCGGGGTAATTTAGAGCAGGACTTTTGTTCTCTGTTGTCTCACTATAAAGGAACAAAGGGGGAGTTGCTGGCAGAGCTAAATGTCTTATGCTGAGTGTAAGAATATATTCCCTTCCTCTCCATGCTACTGTTTTAATGAAATAAACATATTTACCTGTGGGTAACATGGCTTTCCAAAAAAATCACATTCTAGCAATGTGCTGCTGTTCAGATAAAACCCATTTTTCCTTGTAAACTCTTTGATGCTGAAGTTCTGGTTCCCAAGAAGGAAATCATTTAACTCCCGGGAATATTTATCTTCCATAGCAAATTTTTGGAGAATTGCAGATACAATGTTCCAAATTAAAAAAATTACTTTCAGGTTGCTTACTGCATGAGCTTGAAACCTGTCAGTGAGAAGGAGAAAGAATTGCTTGGAATTCTGCAGTTACAGGACTGATCTCAAGGCTGCTCTTGACAAAACTGTGACACAATTTTTTGTCTGCTCGCAAACTACAAGTGATTCCTGCCCACCAGGTTGCAGTTTGTTCTCTACAACATGAATAAACAATATAGTCTGTATCTCTAGGAATGTATCTTCCATATCTGGAAACAAAATTGACACCTTCCCATGGTTATTCTGGTCAGTCAATAGGAAACATTTCTGTTGGTGTGGTATTAAAAACCAAATCCTCTGCACAGATTAACCATTCGCATAAGCCAACAACCAGATTTGTAGAACTCATGACAAGCTGAACAATTGCATTTACATGTGGGAAACTAGCTCAGAGGAGCTATCCCTTTCAAAAAAAATCTGTCCTCCTTATTTGGAAAATTGAATTCTAAGCGTGTTTGCAGTAATCGATGTACCTGCTTTACTAAGGCACTACACCCTGGTGTAGAGACAGTCTACTTTCCCATGAGCTGGTGGCATGGTGGTTTAAATCAAGGGTGAGCCTTACTCTTCGAATCCACTTGAAAAGTCTCAAAAACATGATGAGACTTTGGTGGTGCTTTCCTTATGTACAGCATTGAAGTTCTTTATTGAAGTAAAGTAAGGCTTTACAGAAGTTATAAGTTTGAAAAGAGAATAAGCACAAATGAAACTATGCCATGTTCTTTAGAACTGACATTTTATCTTATTTTTAAAAATGTATTAATGTAATTGCGCAGTAGATCTAATGCCCCAGTTTAAGGAAGATTAGTAGGAACAGCTCTTCACAACTGAATTTGAGTCAAAAAATAAAGACACAAGGAGTCCTGTGCCTCTTTGTCCTGCTAACAAAAAACTGCTAGGTACGAAAAACAGGAGGGAAGGATAAGCAGAGCACGAATGGCAAGTGGATATGGCAGCAAATTTTCATTAAGATGGAAAAATGCCGTGCTCAGTAGCTGACTCCTTACAGTGTGCTGCTGCTGTAGTTACAAGAAGCGAAGCACATTTATAACATCCAGCCCACTGCAACCAGAGGGAGTTCTGTCTGCAGTGCACATTGTGTGGTATAACCCAGCGTGGCTTTGTGCAAGTAATGGGAAGGTGGCATGGCAGAATGACTTGGACTTCTGGCTGATTCTGCCAGTAAAAGGTAGAAAATAAGAAAACTTACTATTTTTTTGAGGAAAAAAAAATGTGAATAAACTTTCTGTGCTTCTAAAACTGTTCCTAAGTTACATATTTGCTCTAAAAATCAGGCCATAGTTTTACTGTGTTATTTTTGAAGTGGCTGCACTGAATGTTGGCCACTGTTGTCAAATGCAGAAATCTGCAGTGAAGTTCTTGCTTAGACACATGACTTCCAAACAACCCAAATGCTTTCCTCCCACCAAAACCACAGACATCAGCTGGAGCTGTAAAGGCTGAGCACCTCTGAAAAAAAGAGTATCTATTTTACCTAAGATTTTTACCTTTGCATGAGGTTTCTTTTTAAATTCATTTGCTAGTCTTGTCTTTTATTTTTAACTTGAATGTGGCTGATGGCTGTCCCTTAGTTACACTGTAAAAGCAACACTCATACATAGGACACTGCTACCAGAGGAGTTTTTCTACTCCAACTTCAGTTGTGAAACTTAAAAATCATGTGATCTGAAGGAAGGGGAAGATTATAAAAGCGACCTCCCTTTCTTGATTCTCCTATTTTCATCTTCATTTAGGTATCATGTGGTGATGGGGAAGACATGCCCCTCATAGCCATGTTTTCCTTGGTTTGTGTGATTTGTCCAGACAAGTTTTGGAACCTGACTGCTTTCCAGAAAAAGATGTGTTGTGTCTCAAAAGCAAACAGCAAACATTATTTTTACCTGTTCAAGTTGCAAAAGGTCACGGCGGGGAATTTGATGTTTTCCACGTACTGAACCACCACCGTGGTTGTGGTTGGCCAGCTGAAGTAGTAGATGAAGCGACCGCAGATCTGCCAAATGACAATGGCAAGGCAGCCTGCGACTATCAGCAGCCACAGCGCTCTGCGAGCCTTGCTTTGGGTGTGGGCAATGTTATGCACGCCATGAAACGAAGTGGATGAGGCAAACTCCTCGTTATACTTCCTTCTGTCTTCCAAGTGTGGCAGCAGTTTCTTTATTAAACACACCCGTATCTTTTCCAATATGCCTGAATATGGAACCAAGTGAAAACATTTTTTAAAAATTAGCACTGAACCGTCACCTAGGAAAGGAATCCACATATTTCTGATGCTGTAGAATTTCCCTTTAATTTTAAATTCTCTCTTTAAGTAGAGAACTTGCTTCTGGGGATGGAAGAGTTGTGTGCTAAGAGACGATCTCAGTGCTGCCCTGAGTACAAACTACATCTTGCAGTATTTCAAGGCCACAAATGTTTAAGCACTTTAAAAGAGTAGTTCCACTTCTGGGGGAAAGATTGGATTTTGACATACCTCAGGGATCTAAAACCATAGGTTGCTGTGAACTTACTGTGAAAAATTAAACATCTCATTTTTACAGTAACAACCCAATAAAAGACCAGTCCTTCACATATGCTCTGACAAATAAGGTTAAAAATTGATGATATGAATGATATGAAAGGGAATTTCACTCTTTCACTATTAAAAATTTCAGGATAAGGCTTGGAAGGTTACAGGTTCAAAAGAATATATAATCTCATTTTCTTAGGTTCATACTTGTCTGATTCCATAACTTTGAAATGGGATGGGTTTAGTTTTCATTTGCCCCATGTTTTCTATAAACTGATATTAAAATAAACCAAACCAAACAATTTTTAAATCTAAGTTTAAGGGCTATAACAGTAATGAATATAATCTGTACCTGGAACTTTCTTATTCTCGATGCTGAATAATCTTTTGGACATGGATTTAAACATCATTTTCTCTCCCAAAATACCCAAATGAGGGAAACTTCATGAGGCCTTTTTCGTACCTTGTCATAATTGGGTCACTCTCTTTGCAAAGTGTTTCTTTTGTGGATTGCTGTCCACTACTTTATTTTGACATTAAGTAAGTACATAAGAACAGTAAATCAAAGAAATTATGTGAGACAGTTAGTAGTACCTGAAAATATATAATTTAGATCAGTGTTTTACAGGAATTAAATGCTTCTCTTCTTCTTTTTTTAACTCCAAATTAGGTTTGATAGTTTGCATGTGTGGTAGGAAGAGAATATAGCCTTTTTAAGACTGACTTACTTGAGGCTATTACAGTCGGGCAAAGGAACAAAGGAATGTAAGAGTCATCTGCCAAAGCCACATCAGCCACATCATGACCACATCAGTACTCTGGGGCATTTCTTTGGTCCACAGTCTCTGGACCATGATAATGAAATCCCAGATGGTGCTGGGTTTCAAAATCCTTCTGAAGGGAAAGAATTTGCTTTATTTTGGTCTTTTAAGGTCTATGTAAGAAGCTAGATTGATATTACCTGATTTACTATGACCCTGTTTTATCATCAGACAGTTTTCCACTGCAAAACTGCTCAAAAGTTTCTCTCCTAGCTCTAGTGACTGTTGGAGCCCACTGCAAATCTCTTTAGCCGTGTGTGGTTTTGTACATCGTGCTGGAATGGAGAGGATTTCTGGTTTTGCTGTAGGCTTCTCTCTCTCCAGCATATGGGGAGTGGGACAAGTTCTTTGCATGTTCCCCGAAAAAGAGCAGAGGGAAGTACACTCCGAACATGTCTGCATCTCAGCAGGAGACCACAGGCAGGTCAGATCCTCTTCTTCAAGCATGGTGCTGTGTGTGTTTATTTCTCCTATATGCAGTGTGCTAGGTATGAGAATGATAGCATGTCCTTACGTAATAGTCCAGTGCCATCAAAAAACACCAGTTACCTTAACCAGCAGAAGTGTAACTTTGAATCTGTGCAAACATGTAACTAAACCCTATTTCAGCTCTTGTGCATAGCTAGTACAGTAAATAGTAGGAAAAAGAAATGATGTTTCACCTGATTGCAAAAGTTTTGCTTTTAATGCTTAAGATTATCTAACAATAGCATGCTGCTTTCATTACTCTGGTTTCTCACCAGAGGAGTTAGCATCACTTTGTGAGTGTCTTAAAGAATCCTTACTCTATTTCCAGATTTCTTTACAAAATGCTATTATTAAAAACAAAACAAAAAAAAAAAAAAAAAGGAAAATGATTGTTAGCTACTCCAAGTAGGGGTCAAGTGGTAAACTTCTGGTGTGAAATTTCTTGCATGGGGTAGATTGAAAAATTATATCAAATATGTAAGTTAGGACTAACCATTGATTTGTGATTTGCTCTGTTTATGATGAATAGATACTTTCCTGTGATGTACAATTAATAACAGAATGGTTATTCCAGATCTCAGTTAGTGAATAGTAAAATAATACAGCACAATAATGGATGGGTATGAGATTATAAATGATTAACCCTTTCTCCCCTTTGAGGGTGGCAGGTCATCACGTCCTGTGCTGTGCAACACTTAGGCTGTGTGTACCTGGCCTAGGATTGTGTAACCAACACAGGTGAACTAGCTGTAAGTGAGTTAGAGTAACCAAGTTGCTGCTAGATAGACAGTAAGGCCTCATGAGAAATTAGACATATTAGACAATAAGGTCTTGAGAGCACAGTGTTCTTTTATTAGGAATACAAAATACATTAAATATAGGTACTTGTGAAAAAAAAAGACAAATATATCCAGAAACCCCATTTTTATAGCAGATCCAAAAAGTAGAGAATGGATTAGTAAAAAAGCAAGGATGTAACTAAATTAGATGAATAGAGGAATCCAGGTTCAGGAGCAAACCACATAGTAGGAACCAAATATAGGACCTGCATGTAAGAATTAATAAGGTAGCTCATATGTTCAGAATGGACTGCAGATGCTTTGCCTTGGGAAGCCCTGATTACTGGAAAAGCCCTGAGAGCCATCATGGTTAGACGGATAAACCTGATTTCCCAGGTTTTAAATGCTGTTAAAGAAGAAATTGCTTTACTGTGTTTATAACCAGAGATACATGGGCTTATAGAAATTCAAATAGAAATTCATTTATTAATAGGGACATTCAGAAATTATCCCCTCAGAAATTCACAGTATCTTTAATGTTAGTGCTATAAACTGGATTTAAAGGTTTTTTTACTTCACTTAGAAGGCAGCTGGTAACCATCTATATATAACTACTTGTACAGTAACTGATAGTAAGAATAGGCTCTTTGATTTAATGGGGAAAAAAGATGTAACAGGACCGAGTGGGAAGAACTGGAAGCTAAGCTTTAGGAGAAATAAGGTAGAACTTTTTTTATTTTGTATTCCCGATGTTTAACTGTGATTGGATTTTCATTAATATATTAAAAAAATAATGGCTTTTTAAAATATCACTTATCTTCAGCCAGAGCTCTTACCTGAAAGGAGTTATTTCAGGAAGGCTGTATGCCCTCTGTGCTAGGGTTAGTTAGTCTAGACAGATTTCTGATTTCCTCTTTGCCTTAATCTAAAAGTCATTCAAGTGTGGTATTATTCAGAGAAGCAATTGCCTAGTTAAAACTGTATTAGCTTTATTCTAAATACACAGAGGGCCAATAGCGAAAGACTTTTAAAGTTTCTTAAGTAAGCATACAATTTTTTTTCCTCCAAGCTTTTTTGAGCTCTCCCTTCTTTGTATCTTGAAAAGTACACTACTGCTACTTTTGGACAAGATGACAAATAACAGAGCTCTTGGTAAAAGTACTTTAATATACCCGGTCACATACCTTTGGCATCCGATTGGATGAATCTCCCCAGCTGGTCCATGAGGCCGTGCTTATTTCAGTAAGGAAGGGGTGGATAATAAGCTGCCTTACCACTGTGATCACTGCTAGGTAATGGCTTTTATAGAAACCTAAATGGGAGGTGATACTTGATGACACAGGGGACCAGTAATTTGCCTGCCGGGGTTGCTATGTTTTGCCTTTCATTAACACGGTCTGCAATGTAAAAGAGAAGATTATTTTTCATTACAGGATCAGACGTACACATTTATATACATTTCAATTACATATTATGCTAATAGTAGTACAAGTGCACTTGTGCATTGCATCACCTTGCAAATTTCTTTCATATTTTTTCCTTTTGTTTTAGAAAGGCCGATTATCTTCACTAAAATACTGTGCTGTTCAGAACCAAATAGCTTCTCTTGAAGTAGATAAGGAGCCCCTGGTCTGGAGGGCAATAAATGTCTCTCACTAGGTTCCCACCTGGAACAGGATGCAGTTCATCCACACTTTGAATAGCTGTCTTCATAACCTGCTCCAGATTTCATATTCTCGTAGACTTCAGCAAAAATGAGCTGTTACTCCTGAGAACTAAGCCTGTGGGCAAGGATGAAAATACATGCAGGGTCAATCATTCCAGCAAGGCTTTACACAAAAGGACAGAGACTGCTTTTGTGTTAATGTGCAGTATTGTCTTGTTTGAAATTTATTTCAAGGAAAGAACTGAACATCTAATGAAAGTGAATAAAAATACTAGAAAATTCAAACCTGGGATTACTTGATTGATGCTTTAGGAAAAAAAGAAGAAAAAAAGCCCCTCTCACATTCTCTTTCTGATCTGTTTATTTCTTTCTCTCTGTTAGTAATTGTCCAGTTGGTCACCTACAGTGTTCTTGGGTTATCAGGTGTATTAGCTTGGCTCCTTGGTGCCTCAGTGGCTGGTTGTTTGCTATTTTCTGGCTGTGTTGTTAACACTACAAGGAACAAGGTAAAGCACTGAACTCCATTTAATTATTCCTGGCTGACAAGATTCTGTACTCTGCTTCTTGGAATTCCCAGCTCCATTTGTCACTGTTGCCTCACTGGTAGGACTCTGACAGGGCAAGCTTTGCACAGCACTTGTGTTGGCTCAAGCAGTTTTTCAAGATCTGTTTGTGACTCGACCCCAGCTGATGCTCTGCTGAGCAGTTGCTGAGTGCTGCAGATCCATTGAGTCCTCTTAATGCAAACCATTGTAATTCACAGAACCCAGACATCTCTTGCCCTTGTTGCTTGAGCTCATAAAACAAATTATGTCAATCTTTTATACTGTTATGTGCATAGAATTAAAAAGTACAATCTGTAAATTACTTGCTTTCTGTACAGTAAATGATACAACTTTTTTTTTTTTAAAATTGTGTCAGCGACTTACAAAGAGTTGTTATGCTTATGTAATACTTTAGATGAATGAGGCCTATGTTGCTCCATTGTCTTTTACATAAGAAATTGATTTAAAAAAATTTCTTTCTCTTATGGTTGTTTTATGTTAATTCTTAAGCAAATACTAAGGGGCGAAGACCAACCATCTTATGTTTGTTCATCCTTCCCAAATGGCTTGGACAAACAGTTTCCAGGTTGTAAATTGGTCATAGGCAGCTTGCTCTGTCCACTCACTCCTAGCATATACATCTGGTTATTTAAACCACACATTCCCTAATACTTAATGCAGTAAAGATTAGGAAAACCAACTGTTGACAGAAGTGTTCACCACTTTTTGCATTCATACATAATGCAAATTTTGTACTCAAATTGTTATTTGAAGTCAGTCTTAAGTGCTGTTCAGTTCTTATGTTATGGTGCTAAATTAAAAAATAATGCTGCAGCCAGTGTAACTACATAGCTATTTCCTGAGACAAACAGATAACATGTTTCTGATAAAGTTAATTCTTTATAGCCTAGTTGCAGCAAAATGTCTTCTGAGACTTCTTATGGGTTGCTGAGATAAAATACATGCATACACAGCTATGTATTTGGTGTATATTTAGCTTCATTGGACAATTTTGTATTTTTTTAGGATATGTTAAAGTGTTTCTTTTCAGTGCCTGTTACATTGCATGACACTCTGTAAGTGCTTTTTGGACATTAATGCTTCTGATGTTTTGTTTAGCTGTCTTTAATAGAAGCATCTCAAATATCTACTTTTAGGACAGAAGTAATGCATTTGCTAATACAGCAGACTACAAATACTTATGCTCAATTCCTACAAAAATATTAGCAATAAAAGGGAAAAGAGAGGAAAAAATGATGGGGTTGATCACCATCTGGATTGTTATAATGTATTGTCATTGCCATTTCATGGAATGCTGGTAACTAATTGTATATGCAAGCATCTGTCTTGGTCCTTCCTTCAAGCATGTGCTGCCAGTGGATTCAGCAATGGGGGACAGCAGGGCAGAAGGGGCTGCAGCAGAAGGTGCTCAGGGAGGGTTTGAGGACTCCCTGAGTCTCTCTCTACATCGAGGAGGAATCAGCTATGACTGGAGAAATTATGAGCTCTCATCATTTTCTCATGCTTCCAGATAGTGGAATTTTCTTACTTTTTGTTTTTTTCTTATGTCTGAGTTATCTTGCCGTAATTTAAACTGGTTACTCCTTTGCCCATCCTCTGGTACATTGGAAGTTGCTTATTGCTCTTCCTTTTGAAAGGAAGGTATTTCTCACTTTTTCCCCCACAATCTTCTCTTAGTTTTACAGGGCAATTCTTTCCATCTTTCTTATGGGGCCATATTTTCTACATCAAACATTTGTCATTCTTGCCATCCTCTTCTGAGCCCACGTTGTCTTCATCTGTCTTGAGGAGTGGTGTCCAGGACATAAAAGATAAATTCTTTCTGATGCTGGATGGAAAGGAGAGATTCCCTGCCATGCAGAAAGTTTCTATTTAAAAGTTCCAGTATAAGATTTGCTCTAAAGAATTTCTGATTTGCTAGTTTGGTTATCACAGCTGAAGTTCAAAAGTACTGCACTTTGCATCACAGAAAAGCTGCACATTATTAATTTCAGTGCACTGGGGTAATTTTGAATTCTAGCTCCCATCTGCCAGCATGCTATTAGACCTTCCAGGCTGTTCTCATATGTCAGTTTAGGAAGTGTACAACCTATTCCATCACCCCAGCCATTAATGATAATACTGAATAGGATGAGATGAGCAAATTTTTATCGACGTTTGTCCTAAAGCAGCCCTTTGCACTTGCCGGACAGCTGTACGGTGGAGTAAACACGGACTGAGCCACGTGAAGGCAGCACGGGCTGAGCCACGTGGAGGCATGGGAGTATCTTATGGTTCCAGGTTTGTGCCTCGCTGGACCTGATGGGTAGCCAGGATTGGGGTGTTCAGGAGGGGAAGAACAGCCTTCCTCTACTTAAGAATTGCACCCTGCAACGTGTGGCTGCAAGGCATTAACAGAGGGTAATTGCCTTGGGACAATGCTGTGGCTTGTGTTCAAGATATGCTGTTTATCCTAAGTTTATAGTTCTGGCTGGCATTGATACATTTACATTGATTAAAGGAGGGTGTTTGGGCAACAGAAGTGAAATAATATTTTCTCCATGCTTGGGGAATAATTATCAGTGAGAAATTATCAGCATGTGAAAGAAGTACTGCTGCATTTGTCTGAGCCTCAAATGAGAGACAGTGGGGGGAAGGTTGTGCTGGGATGTGTGAAAAATAAATGGAAGTGAAAAGTATGCTGGGAAGTGATGACACACTTCTTTGTGTTAAAGAATTTGAACAAATGCAATATTTAAAAAGAAAAAAAAAAATCTTTCCAGCACTATCTCATCTCTTTGTTTGTAGTTTGCAAGACCTTGAGCTCTGTTCCTCCCCCAGGTACAAATGTCTGATTGGATTATTAATATTGCATCAACTTTAGGCTTGTTTGTTTTTAGCCTGGAGTCACCAAATTTTGGTTTTCTTAAAACCAACTGTAATTTCAAATGCTAGTTAGATAGCAAGTCCAGTTTTGAAAATCACAAAACACTCAGCAGAGGACACATTTTGGTGCCAAGTTTATCTTCTGCTCTTCGCCTTCCTTTTATGCATCTTTATTCACCTGTCTATCCCTTGTTATGTTATTAAATTGGGTGAGGAAGTGATTTTTGTTCAGTGCTGGCAGAGTAGCCAGCACAGTGAGGTTCTGGCTTAGGACACTGGGGGCTTCACCTCTGCAATTTGAGTTGCACCTTGTCAACCAAAACCATAGCAGTTGTACTGCATTTCACTATTAGAGTTTTGTGTTTGTTGTCCAAATTATTTCATCACTCTAATTTTATGAAATTAACAACACAACATCTATACGTAGAAAAGATATTTTTCCTTTTGAGTATTTTATCTCACAAAGGTTACAGCAGAATCTGCACAAGTGCAGATCAGGTATAGTAGTGCAAAGGTATAGTGCACCTATTTCTCATTAGCCATGACGTAGTAACAAACAGAAATGAAAATTACTTGATAATTTGGCCAGAAGTTTGAAACTTGCACAGGGAAATACTCTTTCACGTGATACGTGCTTCAGTTATGGAACTCATTGCTGCTGACTGTGGATTCACAGAATCCACAAAAAGGTTATTAAAAGCAAGGACACAGGTATCTTACTAAGTCCTGGGCTATCAAAATTGGAAAGGTAGATGATTTGCTGGTGAAATTATTGCACTGTAAGCTTGCTTTTTAGTTTGTTGAAGGGTTTTTTGCTTGTTTTTGGTTTTTTTTGTTGACTGTGTTTTGGTTTGTTTTTCTTTAATGTTTGTTTCTTTTGTTCTAATAGCTCTTCCCGAGACATTTTTTACTTTCTATTTGAAACTTTTCAGCATGGCATGACCTACTTGGATCTTTGACTCACTGCACACATTGTTACATAGGTGGAAGCCATGTGTGCTGGGTAGCTCCTAGTCTACAATTGTTGGACAAAAGTGTTGGGAAGCTTTAGCGTCATTTGTTTGTAGTCAGAAGTTCTCTGAGCTCTTTCTTCAGGTTAGCAAACATTAGAGAAATTGATCTGTGATGATTTTGTAATCAGAATGAGAGTTTGAGCAGTAGAATGGGTGACACTGTCCAAACCTCTTGTGTGTGCATTTTTTCTTCTCCATAAGTGATTTCACATAGGAAAGCTTGAGATTTGGTTTGGGTGAACAGGTCACTTCCAATTCACACTTTTGTTGGATTCATGACAGTGCATAGGAGATAAGTCCTGCTTACCTGTCCTCATCAGAGCATAATGTTTCAGGCAGAGAGCCTCACGGTGAGAACACGTAGACTCTTGGCTCCAGCTGTATCCACAAATCATGCTGCAGGCCAGCTCTGCCCTACATCAGACCTTCCCTCGGCCAGGCTAGAGAGAGGCTCCCTTTTTGCCCATATGAACCACTTCTCTCAGTCCAAATAAGTTCAGTTTGTCTCTGCTCTGCAACCCTGTTGCAGCCAGTCCACCCTACGTCCACCTGGGGAAGGGGAGGTAAACAGATGGGGGGAAAGAGTGGATTAAGAAGGGTGCTGAACAATTCCCATGCTTGGTCACAAAAGCCGTGACAGTTCATTTGAAGGCCCCAAAGAGCAGTTCTGGGAAGCTGTGGGATTTTTTTTCTGCTGTATGTAACTGTTTGTCTTGTGTTCAGCTCAGTCACTAAACAGAACATTCTCACTGTCTGCTGAAGGTTAGAGTCCTCTGTGATGAAAAGAAGGCTTTTTATCTGACTTTCAAGCGTTAAAAGTAAATAGACAAATAACTAAATAAAAGCTCAAGGGCACATATGCTCTTGGTTTTCACAGCCTTGCTCAGTTATCCACAGCATGAACAGCAAGTTATGTGTGTGGTTAGATCTGCTCCTTTGTGGTTCTGAGTGTTCAACATGAAAAAGGGAAATGAAGCTACATTTGAGAAAAAAGCAATACCATAATTTAAATTTAAGGTTATGTTTTGCTTTCAGATTTATTCACATTGAAGAGCTTTTTTTCATCAAGGCTTGTTTATGATTATGCTAGTAGAGAGAGATGACAAAGTGGCTATAAAATCTCTGTTAGGATTTGATGGCCACTCAAATAAAAATCAGGTCCCTACAGTGAGCCCCAAACTTGAGCAGCATGGCAGAAGCACATTTATTTCTAAAGGTGTCTGCAGCCATGCCAGAGTTCAAGGCTCTGAGCTGAGCCAAACCCGAGAGCTCTTGTAACCTGTTCTATCATCTACACTGCCAACAGACAGTTTCATAATCAGGTTATACAAGTCACTTAAAAAATTATTTTAATACCAAGCTCATTACACACTTTGAAGCCTTACTGAGATCAGATGAAGGCAGCCAGTAAGATGAATGAATGATGTGTATTTTCTATGGTTTTATTTCAGGGGTTTTCAGGTCCTCATCCAGACTTCTTTTTCCACCGATCTTGGGGGGGTTGAGATATGTTCTAGTTGCAGTGGTTAGATATCTGAATTAAGGTAGTGTGAGATTAAATTTTCTTAAATTATTGGATACAAATATTATCCATAACATTACCCAGGTTTTCAGGAATTGATCAGTTTACAGCTTTGGGACCAATCAGCTATGAGATCCTTAAACAAGGAATTTGAAATGTTGGAAACACTGGAAAAAACTTTCTAAATTGCTCTTGTCTTACTGATTTATTTGATTGACTGAAGCTTGTCTGTTGCTGAATCAGAAGGGGAGTTTGTATAGTTTGTGGTTAGACAGTATCCCCAGCTAGATTTCAAGTGAGTTTGCTAACCGTGAATGGATTTATGGTCCTATCACTTCCCAAATAGGGAGTTAATGTTTTGTTAAGCACAGAGTGTTAAAGGGCTCTGATACTTCAAAGTCCTTTACCTACTGTGTAGGTAATGTAAAGGTTGCCAGTCAGAGATCATTGCACTGTAAGTTTATTATTCTCTGTGTTCCACAGAAGAAAATAACACTGCACAAGAAAACACACACTGACATGTTTTGTGGGGTTAAACATTCAGTATTTTTCAACTGTCCTTATTTTTACTAGTTTCCCACTCTTTCTTTCTTTGTGCCATGAGAAAAGATAACAGAGAGCTTGATTTCATTATGCAGGCTCAGTCTGGATGTTTCAGGTGAAGATATATAGGAATGACATGACAAACCTTCCTTTTCCATGCCTTTGAGATCTATGGATGTGCAAGATTTCTACATTTGTAAATCAAGCTGTTTGAGTGCAAATAAGTGAAAAACAGTTTTCAACATTTAATTTCTGATCTCTTCACTTTCATCTCTAGCTGTCCACAGCACTGAGCACATGTGTAGATGTGTGTGAGGAGAGGATTATTTTCCTCTGTCAGGTTTTACATGCATGAAGGAAGAACTCCTTGACCTTGCTTGGTGAGTTGCTTCAGTGAAGTCCTACTTTTCTTGTGGCTCAACTTAATTTTAAGCTGATATGTGTAAAGCCTGACAAATGACATTTGGCTGAACAGGGTATCCATCCCATCACCCACACACTACATGCACATTTTTTTATGAGCAAACTACTGTTAAGTGACTGGAAGAGCTGAAACCACCACACAGAGACCACTGAGCAGAATAAGTCTTGCAGAGAGCAAGTGATCCAGGGTCACAGAGGTCCTGTAGTTTTGTTTGCAGTGAAACTGAGCATTAACTTTTTTTTCAGAAAGGGCTGGCAGGCAGAAAAGAAGTGTATGCTAGTTACATGTTACTTCATTGTGTGTTAAGCTCACGACCAGACAGAATTGAGTAACATTTGTCAATAAATGAGAGTGAAACTTCTGTGCAAGGAGATAAAATTAAGAAATTGTTATGAATTAAAGAACTGGAAAACCATCATGAGAAGTTTTATTTCTTCACCTAATCTGTGTACAATTTTTGAAATTATATATATTATCTGAAATTTTTTTGAATAAGCACTATTTAGTCTGCCATAGAAATATGGTTTTCCCCTTCTCCCCGCCCTTTCCCCTTTCCTTGTGTTTGATTTTTTAAACTTAATAGGATCCTGATACAAAAGGCTGCAGGTTAAAAACTTACTTTAACAATTCCTGAATTTATTATATATTGCCTTTTTATCACACACAGACCTGTCATTGACTTACACCTTACACAATTACAGCTTACACCAGTGTCCAGAGATCAACTGGTGGAAACCTTGCAGTAAGAAGCACAAAAAGCATGTGCCACAGGACTAAACAAGAATGTCATCCATTTGTTTTTTAACTGGCAGAGGAAAACACAGTCCTGGAGAGCCAACAACACATGAACTTCCTGACCTTTGTGCTGCGATAGTTTCTGTAATTATTGAATAGTGGGGATGGGCTGAGGGCTAGGAGGGGAATTTGGGGGCTGGCCTTGGCAGTGAGATAAGGTTACTTATAAGGGAGCTGCAGCAGGTTTGGGAACACTAACAGAGTAAATTCCCTGGTGCGCAGGTCAGCGAGTTTGGGATCCTGAAATCATGACCGGCTGCCCCTTCGCGGGGAAGAATTACCTGTGAGTCCTTCCTCTCTGTGCTTTGCTTTACAAATTCAATTCAAATGATATTCTGTTAGTGCAAAATATGAATTTTCAGAGAGGAATTACTTATTATCAACAAATAGACAGCTGCAGATATCGCTAAATGAATAGAGATCATACAGGAACTTGTCTGAGCACTTGTTACTTGATGAACTAGATGTGATGCTCCCAGCTGTTACTGTGACAAGAGGAATTTCAGTTTTTATCAAAAGCCTGCTTTACTGGTTCTGTTTATCAAAATAAAGAATTGTTTGAGTTGTAGATGCATCTGTTACTAAAAAGGCAGGTATATTCATAATTCTTTAATTAAATAGTTTACATATTTACTTCATTTTCTTCTTAGTTTTAATTTTAACAAGCTATCTTTGGAAGATGAAAATGATGACAAATCTCAAGAAGGAATAAATAAAGCCAGCAAAGGTGGGCTTATCTATGGAGAATACCTACAAGTAAGTTTAAGGATTTCATGTTTGCTTTTTCATGGTTTTTTGCGTTTTTCATGGTTGCTGTTATGACTTGAGGCAGGACCTGTGTTTGACACTTCTCCCAGCACTCAAGCCAGTTGCTAAGACAGGTCTCCAGGTGTAACAGGTACAGGTGCTCACCTCAGCTGGGACCTCAAGGTGGACTGTGGGGAGACTTCTCTAACTGCAAGGAAGATGGATATTGGGGGGGGGGGGGGGTGTGGAGGGGTGGTAGGGAGTTATCCATATTGGTAAGCCTAAACTGTGAAGTGACACAGTGACACACCACAAAAAGCTTTCTTTGGTCTGGCAATCATCACTTAGCACTTTCTGCACATCAGCAGGCTCTTTACAACTTCCTTCAAAGTCCGGGATACTTGGCTGGAAAAGTACATTTCAGAAATCTAGGGGTAGGATGATGACATGGGAAGAACGTAAAAAAAATCCCAAACAAAAACCGCAAAAACTAGAAGTAATTAAGAAATAAGTAAAAATAAAATGCTATAGGTAATAAAAGTATCCAGAATTTTTTTTTTATTTTTTCCTGACAGCATGAACAAAAGCGAGGGGAATTACTCTCTCCTTGTGAACTGATTTGTTGATATACTGTTTGGAATCTTGAAAAGATTTATTTGAAAACATCTATGATTAGATTTTAAATTTGATTACAAAAAAATTTAGTCATGTCAGAACTGAAATTATTACTACAGCCTCAAATCAGAGCTCTTAAGTAGATGTTATTTTACTGAGATTACTCACAGTTTTACTATAGGAACTCTGTTTTCATGGGACTTGACAGTATAGATCTACAATCTGGAAAGCATGCTGGATATTTTGTTTTCTCTATTTTTTTTTTAAATATATATGTATATAAAACTAAAAATACCCTTAAAATTATTTTCAAAACTTTATTACTTGAGGTACCTAAATGTTTCATTTTAGGAAAGATTTTTTTTTTTAATTAAAAAGTAAAATTCATACCTGAGACAATTTAGTCAAACTTCTCATACAACCTAGAGTGTGAGGTCTATATGTGTATTTTTAAAAAATATTATACTTAAAAATTAGCTGTATGCAGTAGGACTACCATTGCTAATAGTAGAATTGAGAGCTTTACAGAACAGTCTTACCTTTATTTTTAAGCTGAACAAAATATTGAATGCTCAAGAACTTGAGAGTGAGAAGAATGGGAAAAAAATCCATGATGAACATCTCTTCATTGTGACACATCAAGGTAGGTGGAGGAGTGCAGTGGTGATTGACCAACATTTTTGCCACAGGGAGTTATTTGGTGCCGACAAACGATTTGTTTTCATTTTAGACACTAGCACAGCAATAGCTCTGTCTTTTATCTGCTTTTATATTTGTATATATCCCTATATAAATTGTGAAGTGTAATCAACTCTATGCTTGTGAAGCCATAAGTATAACCTTTGGATTTGGTAAACCAAGATATGGATGGTTCTATTCTTAGAGAAATAAAGGTGGTGAAAATCTTGGTGTCGTCCAAGCAACACGCTGCTATGCAGTTTATTGTAGGCAGATTTTGTGTCTTGCCTTGGGCCTTCTCTGAAACTTCAATCCAGTTTTAACCAGCTAGAGTCTGTCTAGAAACCAGCACACCAGTTAGGCACTCCCCAGTGCCCATATCTGCCTGTTTTCCAGAGCCTGGCCTGGTGATATTTTCTGTTATAGACAGAAAACATACACATTGTAAGCAGCTCTGGAGTTAGATTTTATTGAAGTACCAGATCTGGATTTTCTCTTTCCTCCTTTTGTAATGAACAATCTGTAGATCAAAGATCTGACGTGAAAAAACACATTTTTAAAAATTCTGTCAATGTTCTCGACTAGATTATTTCATGGAATACTTTCAGTAAAGGACAGAATACTGCAACAAGTAATAACTGTATGTATCAGCATTTTCTTGTGCACTGGCAGTGTCAATGCAGGCTATTCATTTCAAATCAACATGCAAGAATTTTTCTCTCTTGGTGCTAAGAAGAAAAAGTAACCTTGAAGTTGATGCTAACAGTGTCTTTCTTGTTGTAGCATATGAACTTTGGTTTAAGCAGATTTTGTGGGAAATGGACTCTGTGCGAGTGATCTTTCAAAATGGTCATGTAAGTTAAAAGCAATTACTAATTTTTGGAAAATTCAGCCCTGTTTTTCTCTTGTTTCCTGCCTCTCAGCCTTACATATTTGGGTTTACTAAAGCAACAAGTGCTCTCTTTAGAAACAGCGTCAAAAGACCAAATAAAATTTGGCTGAGTGGCTCTTATATCCTGATACTACAAATTTTTGAGCAGTGAAATCTTATTTCCTCCAGAAGTATGCCTTTTGTGTAGATCACCTTCCAAGGCCAATTTCATGGGCCATGCTCTCATACTCTCCTGCTACTGCTGGGTAACTGCTGAAACATAAGCTGGAAATGTTCTACTGCAGGAAAAGCAGCCTCAGAGGCAAAACTGAAAAGCAGAAGGCTCACAAGAAATTTCTGCCTTTGTTCAGTTTTCAAAGTCTACACATTTGAACTCTTCACGTTTGTCCAAAGCTAAGCACACGTTATAACAATAGGTAACAATGGAAAACTCTTGACCTGATACTACATCCACAGAAAAAAGCTGACTGCATGCAGTTTGAGAAATACCTTGAGTACATCACGAGCATGTGTCTACACAGAAAATTTGAAAGTAGACCAGACTGAAAAAAGGAACCTTCTTTTCATAAGGTCCAATGAAAATATTCTCTGTTGACCACTATATTCCTAATTTCATTTGTATATTAAGTTTAACATCTTATCAAATTATAACTGACCAAAATCAGTTCTTAAAAAGAATATTTTTTCATTATTTATTTTTGTGAAAAATGAAGCCATGCTTGTAATCAGAATTTGAAATGTCAATGTTAAGGTCAAGTACACAGCCAAGCAATAAGGGAAATGGTTATCA
This sequence comes from Machaerirhynchus nigripectus, assembly GCA_013397975.1. Classification (NCBI taxonomy): domain Eukaryota; kingdom Metazoa; phylum Chordata; class Aves; order Passeriformes; family Dicruridae; genus Machaerirhynchus; species Machaerirhynchus nigripectus. Next base: position 1,718,923 of record VZRQ01001805.1, read on the forward strand.
TCTGCCATTTTTTGTAGTTTGATATTTCCTGGTTGCATGCCCCAATTTTAGAGCAAAGTTTAATCCCATGGAGACTGAAAGGAATTCTAGCAGATTCCTCTGCAGGCAAAGTGTTCAGCTTAGCCAAAAAAAGAACTTTTGTGTTCTCCAGTTAATATTTTCTATTTCCCACCAGATGCAGTCTTTTCTCTTCTTCTCTGCTTGCTAATTCACATTTCTGATGAACATGTTTTAGATGTGCTCTCCTGATGTAGCTGTTAGATTATTCTGCTTCTCAACTTTTAAGTAATTTCCATACCTGCCTTATACAAGCCTGAAGGCTTGTTCCTTCACAAAAATAGAAATTATTCTAGAAGTAATTATAACAAATTGTATAATTTTTGTATTATTTAATATAAAGTTACAATAATATTGTAATTATTGGAAATTATAAAATATTTTGCTTTAGAATTTAATTTCTTTGACTTCTATTTCAGTCAAAAACATAGAAAAGAAAAAACCCTATATGATAGATCCATTTGTAATGTAACATCAGTCAGAAAAAAACAGATTTCAATCTTTGAAAATTATAGCTTCAGTTTTCAGTTAAAACCAGAGTGCTCTATTCCATATGAGATCCTGCTGCTATGGATTTCGCATGGGAAGGACTTGGGAATTATAGTGATGTACAACAGTGAAAAGACATGAAATAACTAGGCAGGATCTAGAGAGAACACCATGCTGTCTGGTTATGATCTTTATTTTTTCTACAGGTAAGAGATGAGAGGAACATGCTGAAGGTTATTACTCGAATGAACAGAATTTCACTGATTCTGAAATTACTTGTGGAACAGTTCTCAGTTTTGGAAACTATGACTGCATTAGACTTCTTTGATTTCAGGTAAAGACTTACTATTCCTCTACAGCAATCCAGAAGCTGGTAATTCCCATCCTTAGAACTGATTGCGAATTTTGTATGTGTGCTGGTATCTCTCAGCAAGCTGAGAGCTCACCTTGGAGAGGCAAACATGACATCAAAGTGCAAGGGTCAATTACGAAATTGAGCCCGAGTGTGAGTCCAGCATGTTCTGCAAAGAAGTACAAGTGATGACGTTTTAGGGCAGGGTGCTGCTGACTGGTTCCAGAGTCAAAAGTTAAAACAGCAGAAAGAACAGAAACAGCTCATGGTTCTGTTAGCAATTTAGTTGAAACTTGGCACTGCAGAGTTGAAGCCTTGTTCTATGGCAAATCACAGAAGTGCTTGGGTGGGAGAAATGTGCTCTCTCTAAATTATCAATCAGGTATTTCAGCTGTCTTGGTTTGCGTGGTGTTTGCTTGGGTCTGCAGTGCTAGAGGCTTCAAGTGGCTGAAAGAAGCATTGCTGTGCCTTGTCCTTTTTCCCCAGTAACTTCTGCCTTCTGCCCAGGCTTTCTCTGGGATCCTTTGGCTTGTCTCACTTCTCCCTTGGCATTTCTTTCTCTTCCCTTCCTACGTCTAGGTCCTTCCACCACACTACCATGTGTGACAGTTTCATCCACTGTTTGCCTTCCCTGTTCTTCTGCTTGTGTCACTTGTGCATATCTGTCTGCCTTGTGACCTCAGTGCCATCCAGCATTCCATCCACTTTTACATTTTGGTATCCTTTCCCTTCTATCTTTTAATGTTCCCTAATAAAAAGGGCAGGAAACTTCAATTTTTCTTCACTTTTTTAAAGTTCGAAACATCTGTATCATCTATCATTACATTACAGCGGGGGAAATCCATGGGCTAATCATCTGTTTTGATCCATACTTCCTTCAGCTTTTCAACCACACACTGTCATTTGATAAGTAAATATAAGATTTAATCAATGATCTGTGTCTGTCAAATCTTGTATTCGCAATTCAAAATGCATTACAATTATCTAGCAATGTGGGATTTCAGGTTACTTTTACTAGTAATTGTTTTTCAGCATGGTCAGATGATTTAACTCTAAAAGACTCCCAGTAATGAATCCCTCAAAAAAACCACCCACTGGAAGTTTTTCTGAAGATTATTCTACTGTATAGAATAAGGCAATATACAATAATGCACATATATATAGGAATATATAGGAATTATGTTGTAGAGCAAGACTTTAAAATGCATTTGTTGACACTTTATTGCTGTGAAAATTTTTGTAACAGCAATTTGGGGCAAAACTGCCTGTTCTGTTTGGAAAAGAAATGGTATTCACTAATGTTGCCTCCTGTACATTGCATGTACAAACCTGCTGTTTTAAAACACGGTGTAAACATAAATATGTGAATTTATCTCTGTATGCACAAACAAGATAGAACTGGAAAATAAGATTATGTTTTATGAACATTGTATTTGCATTAAAGTTGACATTTTTTTTCCTTTTCTTAAATGCAGTTATATAAAAAGATGCTGAGATAGCTATTTGATATTCTTCAAATATGAAATATGGGTGGGGTTTTTGAGAAAAAGATAAACCCACCATTGTAAAGTAACACCCTGCATTTTTGTATCTTCTTTTCTTCTGTTCCCAAAGATACCACCTAAGCCCAGCCTCAGGTTTTCAGAGCCTGCAGTTTCGCTTGCTAGAGAACAAGATTGGTGTTCCCCAAAGCCTGAGAGTCCCTTATAACAGGAGGCATTACCGTGATAACTTCAAGGGACAGGATTATGAACTACTGCTTCAATCAGAGCAAGAACCAACACTACTGCAACTTGTGGAGGTAACAATGTCTGCCTTAAACCTTGCTTCATTTTCCCCCATCTCCCAAGAATGTCCTTCACTGCTGTCAGCGACAAATTCTCCTACCTTAAGAGAAGCAAACATGTTGGCAAATCCTCTGTCAATTGTGTTTTGGATTCTTGACAAATTTGGCATGAAAGAAAGTTAGTCGTTAGTCAACCAACTGATTTTTCACAGCATCTCCTTTCATCTGAAAATTCTGGCTGTTAAACTGGTAAATTGCATTGTGGAAGTGTGAACTAAGAATGTAAATGTACTGTTTCATTTGCATGTTTTCATGACTGTAGGCCCTTCTGTGAAGTAAACTTTAAAAATAATCCCACTGTTAGTGATGGCTATTAGGTTAAAAACTATAGATGGCTCTGTATCTTCCTTCTGAGATTTATCATTACTATTATCCTATATATATATATGTAGAATAAGATTTGTTTTCCTGTAGTTTATTTTAATGATATCCTTAGAATGAGACAGCTCCTGTCCTCCAACACTGGCCATTCAGTCTGGAACCTGAGGGGGTTGGTAATGCACCATAATGCAAGTGTAAATCATCTGCATGGAGATGCTGAATTTAGCAATAAGCACTTCTACAGGATGCTAAACCAGAACTGTAGTAGTGTAATTTATGTTGCTATAACTTGTAATTCTAGGATAATGCACTTGCATTGTTACTGTTTGAAAGAATATTACTAATTATAATAATAATTATAATAATTATAATAATTGTTGATCCACATATTAAAGGCATGGCTGGAAAGAACTCCAGGACTCGATTCAGAAGAATTTGATTTTTGGGGACAATTTGAAGAGAATGTTTTGAAAGGTCTGGAAGAGGAATTTGCCTTGATACAGGTATATGGTGTACTCTTGAACTACCCATAAGCAAAGACATCTGGCAAAATGATATTCTGACATAAATTTAACTTTCGGCTCACTCACAGTTTCTCAGTCACTTCACTTAATCGTCATCAATCTCTGTCTGCAAGAAGCAGAAAAAATTGCAAATTCTTCAAGAAATAGGAATATTTTTTTAATGTGGCTTCTAAAATGATTTCAAGCATGAGATATGTGGATGATTTTGACTGTAAAAGAGAGGGATTAGTATCAGTGGAAGGGCTGAGGTTGATTTTACTGAAACTACAATTTCACCATTAGTTAGTACTTGCATCTACAATCCACAGTAAATATGAAGTTTGGGCCCCTGAGCTGTGAATCTGGATTGTCACTATAAACAGCCCATTTCTGTTTAACAGTATATGGCAATTTGCTGCTATGTGATCATTTGAATTATGCTGGCAAATAAGGACTATAAAATCCCTGACTATTTTAAGAGCTGTAGCTTTAAATAACATTTTTAATATTTTCATTTTTATTGAAAAAAAAATAAGAATTAATCAACCTCCTGAGAATATGTTTATGACTTTCTAACTTATCTAAACTTTTTGTTTACAATTTTCTTGCCCACAGCTCTGCAAGGATATAATTTTTTGCCTTGAAAACAAATAACTCAGACTTCAAACAAATTAATATTAAATTTTTAAGGCTTCTAGACCAAAATAAGTGATAAAATGCCAGCTTGTTTGAATATTCATTTATTTGAGTTGTGCTGGAATCTATTTAATTGTACATTTCTCGGTAATTGTACTTTTCAAAGGACAGTGACTCATGTATCTTATTTGCAAATACAGTTCTTACATCTAAGATGCAAACTTCAGAGTATTTATTTAAATAAAAATTCCATAATGAGTCATTCAAGTGCCTGATTTTTCCTATTGAATTCTAAAACTTGTCTTTGTTTTAAATACCAAAGGCCAAAGCAGAATCAGAAGAAAAAGATGACTTACTGTCTGAATTCCAAAAACAGAGAGACGTATTACTTTCATTATTTGATGAAAAACGCCATGAACATCTGCTCAGTAAAGGTAGATTGCTGTACTGTATGTCAACCTGCACTTTGTATGTTTTATATATGCTATTTATAATCACATAATAGCATTAAAGTTGCAGGAGAATGAGCAACAAACTAAGAACACGTGTATCTTGCAGGAGAGAGACGACTGTCCTACAAAGCACTGAAGGGGGCCTTGATGATCTACTTCTACAGGTAATGTTGTAAGATGTGTCTGTGATGGTGACTGGCTGGAGGAGAGGGGAAGGTTAAGAACAGCAGCACACATTTAGTTGGGCTGGAATGGGCTGTGGAAAGCAATCTATTCCGGCCCTCCACAGGAACCCTGATTAGTCAGATACAGGGCCATGTCCAGCCCTGGAGTTCTGAATATCTTCAAGGACGGAGGTTGCACATCCCCTCTGGGCAGCTGGTTCTTGTTTGACCAGATGCTGCTTCTCAGATTTTAACTAGTAAATGCCTTGTTCTACCTGTCCTAGAAAGATTTGGAGTCCTTTTCCAGGTACAAGGGAAAAGGGGCAGATCAAGACTTAGATGTCAGAAACATTTGTTAAAATATCTACTGATATTTCAGTAGCAGTTTTGGAAAACTGTAGGTCACTAAACACTGGTGAAATGCAAATTTGAAAAATACAGCACATACTAAGAGGTCTCACTGTCTTCTCTTCCTTTTCCAAGGGAGGAGCCTCGTTTCCAGGTTCCCTTTCAGCTTCTTACCTCCCTTATGGATCTCGATGTGCTCATGACTAAATGGAGATGTAAGTTTGACTTTTTTGACTGTGACACTCCCTCTTCCAGATGCAAATAAATTGTTCTGAGTTACACCCAGTCTTAGAATGGAGCTTTGGAGTTCATGCTTTAGGAATGACATTTTTTTGTTTGTACTTCAGCCAAGAGGAAAGATAAAGAGCTGGTTCTGTGATCATTAGATACATAGGTATAGCTACCACTTGTATGACCAGATTTAAGTGTACTATCTTGTTTAAGGGACAGGTATATATTTTTCAATGTGTCCCAAAAAGTCATAATGATATGTCTTTATATGCAAACATTCCTTCCGCTCCTTCCCTGTCTAGGCATACGTCAGTGAATGTATAATTCTGTATTAGCAGAATATAGTCATGTGTAATTAGTGTGTTCATTCTGAATTAACAATAGTTTTATATTAATTGACTGAAGAATGGCAGAATTAACTCCTGCATTGCTGAAGACCTAATAGTTCTGTATCTGTGTAAAGATCTCTGGATGACCTTTAACAAACATGACTCACTAGTTGTATTTAAACACTGAACATGTGCCCTTTTCTCCTGTTGTGTCATTTAGATAACCATGTCTGTTTGGTGCACAGAATGATTGGCAGCAAGGCTGGCACTGGAGGCTCATCAGGCTACCACTACTTGCGCTCAACAGTGAGGTAGGAATAGCGTGTTTCCTGTTACCTGCAATAATGCAGTTCATAAATACTCTAATGCTGGAAGACGTATTTCAGACGGCTCACTGGAGGCCAAGGGGCGGTGCTGCTTCTCTTCCAGAACTCTAGCATCTCCCCCTGGTTGTTGTACATTTATTTATCAGTGACATGTATAAATTCCAAGGCTTCTAAGGAAAAAAGAACTTTTGATCACTCATGCAAAGTGCCACCTATAATTCTCAGTGAAGGGGTCCAGGCGTTACAGCAATAGCAATAATATTAACCCTGCATTGTTTAGTTTGTGTGCCAGCCAGCCCAAGTTAATGAGGTGACACAAGCTGGAAACGAGTCCCAGCTACTGTGTAACTGAGTTTCTGTATTCCCTAGCACAGCCTCTAACTGCACAACCTCCTTACAAGAGGATCTTTTTTGAGGTTTGTTCTCAAAGAGCCGTGAGCCACCATGTGTTGCTGTGAGCAACTACTATCACAACCACTGGAACACAGGGCACAGAGGGCAGAGTAGAAAGGAGACAATTAGACTCAGATTGAGGATTGAATGTCTACTGTCTTTTTTAGAAAGCTCTCCCACTCTTCCTTAATGTCAGGTTAATGTTGTTCCTAGATAAATTCTACAAGAGATGACACCCTATGTACTCTGCATTTTCAGAAGAAAGATGTTACTACAGAACCCTACTTCCTTTTTAAGCCTAATCTGCTATGCCCTAGAAAGTTAGGACTGGATTCTTGCTCGGCAGTATTCAGGAGGGTTAGTGCAAGGAATCTTATTAAATACATGAGAAGAAATGATTACTGAGGATTTAGAAATTATGGCCTTCTAGGCTGATGGAATTATTGTTCCGATTGTCTTTTTCAGTGACAGATACAAGGTGTTCGTGGATTTGTTCAATCTTTCAACATTTCTAGTGCCAAGACACTGGATACCAAAGATGAACCCCAGCATTCATAAATTCCTTTACACAGCAGAGTACTGTGACAGCTCCTACTTCAGCAGTGATGACTCTGACTAGCCTGCCTTTCTAGGCTGGTTGCTGTAAAGAACTTCCTGACTTTCACCTTGAGTTGGTGCTACCAGCCATTCCCACAAAGAGTGTGGGCGTGTAAATATGTATTTATGTATGACAGCTTTGTGAATAGTATCATTGGCTTGTGAAAGAAATTAATTGCTTGTAGAAAAAAACCATCTGTATTGAGTTGGCCTGTGTTAATAGCACAATGATAGCCCAATTCAGCTCAATGATCAATTTAACTCTTTGTTGGCTTCTTAAAGCCTACACCTAGAGAAAGGGAGAAAATTACAGGCAGTTGTTATGATCATGACTTATTTGTACATATTTTTGTATTTGCTTGTTTGCCTAATGGCTATTACTAATTTATGTCTAGTTGAGGATATAATCAGTCTCATCACCTTCAGAAGAATATTAGTTTCTGAGCTCTAGTACAATTTCAAAAGGAATTTTGGGTTAAAAGTTTCAAAAGCTAGATTCCAAAAATAAGTCCTGACTCTAGAGAAACCAAAGCATCCTGAACTTACAATACATCAAGAATCATGGTGCTGTCTATGAGTTACATGGGAATGTAAATCCCTTATGAAGAAATACTGTTAAAAATAGCAGATATAAGTACTTTGGATTTCAAATAAAGCAGTATTAAAACTCACCGTTTGTTAAGTCCTCTTCTAAAGCAAGCTATAAAGTTCAAACAAGAGTATGACAGGCATTTAAAGTGGTTTTTATTCAAATTGGTATATAATAAAAAGCAACTTTGGCTATAGAATATCAATAAAGCAGTGTCATCTCATTAAATGGACTTCTGTCTTTTGAAGTGCTTCCTTTGGAAAGACACATAGACTGTAGGCTGGAATTTCTGGTAAGTTCTCTCTACGACACTACTTCAGGTACTTATACCTGGGAGTAGCATCTCAAAAACACTGGAGGCACCTCTGAGTTTCATATTGCTATGACTACATTACTCTTATCCATGCCCATGAGGAACTTTGGCAATTGTTTTCCAGTTATGGAAGTGTGCTATCTGTTGTTTGTAAGCCACTCAGGGAAGGCCAGACTACACAACACTCAAGAGTACAGAAGACTTCACGTTATGTTCAACTGAAGTTTTCAGCCAAGTAAATTCAGTAAGTAGCAAAACCTGAAGTAAAGAAACATCACACTTGGTCTTTCATTTAAAATATTAACAATTAGAAGGACTAAAACAGAAACACTTAACAATAGACAATTATAAATACTCATTGCATTTGTCATAAAAAGGTTATAAAAAAATTAATCTAAAAACATGGTACAGTAATTGAGTGCAAAAATTACAGAATTTCTTCAATACTTTTTCTACTAGGCCATCTTAAAAAGATACAGGTAAAGCATTCCAGGTGAAAAATTCAGAGCATTTTAGCATTACATGTCTGGTTGTGAGTTCTAGTTACATTTGCCCACAGCTGCAGTTTCAGAGCTCAGCAAAGCTGGAACCCCTTTTTCATCACCAGCAAGTTCCACTTCTGAATTCAATTAATAAGAGAAAATTAACACTCACTCTATTTGATATATTCTGTAATTGCCAACTTTCTAAACTGTTACTCGTGATTCTTCTTCATTACGAATAATTTCAAATATACTCTTACACTATTGATTTTTTTGATCCACATTCCTTCTCATTTGTCATCACTTTTTTCCTTTTAAGATTTTTCTATGGAACAGTATTCAACACCAGGATAAATCTCACATTTGAGGCTTCAGTCCATCTTTGTAACTTCTTTTTGTGAATTCTGCAGTTGATTCTGAGTCTTCTTACTCCATGAGAAATTTGGCACACAACATGAATTCCAAATAAAAACATTTTTAAAAACTTCAGGCAGGAGTTGCAGGAATCGTCCTTGCAGCCATTTCTTATATTAGAAAATGTTGTTTTGAATTCAATCTTCATATACAGTGTCTGTCCTCGTGATACTTGTGGTCTTTGATCAGTTGTAGAAGCCCAGAGAAGTGTCAAACAAATACTGCTGAAACTGTATCTGCTATACCTACAAAGGTACAAAGTTAAATTTGGTTTTAATAAATACTGAAGTGGAGCCTTCCCAGAATTCATGTTCATATAATACCCTCTCCCCTCCATGCCATGACAGTAGGAATCCAGGGAATCATCTGGAACCCTTTTATTTCTTCCTTGCCTGGCAGTATGTAGAGTTGAAACCTAATCTCCTCCTTCCTCTGTTTTTACGTTCAAAATTTTATATCCTGGTGGTATCAGAGCACATCTAAATCAGAAGACAAACATCTCTGTGGGAAAACGAGCAACTACTGACCTTTGCTGGACTGTTCTGGTGTGGTACACTACAGGAAAAGTGAAACCCCCTGCTTTTTGAGAGAACAGATTTTGAAAATAACACATCTGTTCTCCCTACTATCTCTAACTGACTTGCTTTATGACTTCTAAATTTTTCTTTCCAAATTGTTTATACAACAGCAGGAAGAACAAAGATGCAGCAAGATGAGAAAGCTATGCTTGGATACATTGCTCTGATCCTCACTATGTGCAGGAAAACTCAATATTGTCTATTCTTTATTTGCAGAAGACTTAGGTAATCTAACACGTCTTGCAATGACTGAGAGCTACTGTGAAACACATGTAGAAGGGAAAGCCAGTGGGTTGCTCTAACACATAAAATTACAACAGATGCACAACACTTCCTATCTAGTGGCAATATCCCACCAATTTGGCTCAGCAATCTGATGATAAACAGGAGCTTGACTTGTCTGACCTCCATATGCAGCAGAAACTGGGTATTTAATGCTACAGAAATCCCTCAAACACAAAAATTTCATGCAAACAACAGAAGGGCAGGAGATCAAACCAGCACTAAAAGGATATATCTCTGTCCCGCAAGAAAAGCCACAAGCAGGGTGCACAGTTCCCAGGTAGATTTGCTTTTCCTATTTGTTTGCTGAGCTGTGCCCAGAGCTAATGGCACCCACCAGACAAGGACAGCAGACGTTTTATCTACAGGGAGTACAGCGATGGCACCCACCTAGAACCATCACACGTGGCTGGATACTTTACAATGCCATTACCTCTACCTGGTAAGGGACAACAGTACTTTGATTATTTGTTATGCCTCATACAGCTTTACCTTTACATGGTGCTTTTCAGTCATTCAACTACATTGCTTGGTGGAACTAGCAACCACTTTGATTATTTTTCCATCTGGACTCATTTACCCTCTTTTAAAGCATAGCAATGATTTGTACAGCCTCTCTGAGGATCCCATTATATCTCTATTACATTATTATATGTATTATATTACTATTATATTACTTTGTTATAGCCATTGGGAAACATGTCCCAGCCCATGGCCTTTACCACCTTGCTTACTTTTTGTCAGACTTACCACAGACATTGCTGCCTATCTTAACATGAACGTAGCCATCTATTCCCCATGTCGGCCCCCAGGAGTTCTGTACAATCCAGTAAGGGATGCTACCTGGAAGAGACATTTCATGAACAAGAGACAACGTGAGATTTGGGAAGCTTTGGCTTCCTAACACTCCATAGAGTTAATTAGCATTTTCATTATCTCATACTTTCTGATGGATTGACGATATAGGCCAGTGAAACCTACTGTTGTTCACATAGAGAACAGAGCTAATATTCTGGTGTGGGAAGACTGGATATGGGCTCTTCTTGCATAAAGATACACACAGCCATGTTCTTGACTTTACAAGGATGAAGTCCCACAGAACTGAAGGAGCAATGAAAAAAAAGAGCTTTTCTCCTGGGATCAGGCAACATTTCCAGAACTGATGTGACATCAAACCAAACAGCTTCCAACAGAAAACCAAGTTCTGGATTTTAATCACTTGTCCCACAAAAGGCAAGTTGCAAGTAAAAGAAACCTACTGTGCTGAAGTTCAGCTGGCAGAAACGCACCTGTTCTGTCAAAACCAGTGATAAGAACAGCATGGTTTGCTCTTCCACTGGAGCAGTGATACTGTATGATTCCACCGAGATAATCCTGCCAGCTAACGGCATCGACTGTCACTGCCAAAGGGCCCCAGCTGACAAGCATCCTCATCATTTCCTCTTCTTGACCGCTGAGAAAGAAGTGAGTAAAAATGCCAACTTACTGAAGTTAGTACTCTAAAGTGATTAGAGTGATTGTATTCTACTTGTTAAGGACAGTTTAAAAATCTAATAATTAAATTCTTTCCTCCGAGTTCTACACATCACGTAACACACATTAGTAATTATCTGTTTCATATACTACAGCACAGTGATACAAATATAGGACACACAAACCATGGGACATAATGCTATTAAAAGCAGCAGGTTTCTAGGTCAAGCCAGTGGGCAGTGGAGAGCACTACATACTTTTTGTACATCACTCTTCTCAATCAAAACCAGCTTTGAACAACTCATTAGTCCATATTAGAATTTCCCACTGTTTTTTAAACCTACAGAAGTACCTCTTACACAAAATAATACAGTAAAATATGTGTCTCAAACATATCAAAACACAGGACACTTCCACTATCAGACATTTACAATTAGTATCCTCATACAGTTTTATTTATCCAATAAACTGGAGAAGGAAATTTTAATCACTGCATGATATGTCCAATAACTAAATTTGGCAAACACAGACTGGCAAAGATATGATTGATTGTAGTTACTTATATCTAGCAGTAACACAATTCCTAGTCGGAATAATATTTCTTGTCTTTATTCAGTATGTAGCTGTATTGTATCGATAAAAATCAGCAACAAAGTTTCTTCACACAGAAAGAAACCTAAAACACTGAAATCTTTACAGAATTCAGTTGACAACACTGTTTCTAAAGTCATGGGCTGGAGAAGATGTGGGTGGATATGTAAACGCCTGAACACTGAAGTAACTGAATGCTTCTTAATTTTTTCAACAAATTCCAGTTACTATTGGTAGGATTTACTGTTTCTGACAATAAAGCAGTGTAACGTTCATATCTTAAAAACTGTAACTGACTCTATGTTCCAGTTTATAGCCAATTTAAAACACCTCATTTCAAGACTCAAGCTTTCTCATTTGAGCAGGCTTGGTGATGGCAGTGTTGAGTGGATTTGTTGTGGCATGGCGTAACTTTCAAAGAGTTAATCAATGCATTAATCCTTCTCCAGCACACAGCTACAGAACTGATGCAATCAACCTCATAACCTTTCCCATGTCAATGCACTATTCACTCCAGCTTACTCCATGACTGCTGAACACAGAAGGAAAAGTACATCAAATAAAAAGAATCAGTAATAGCTACCTGAAGTCATATGCAGCAAATCCTGTTATTGAAACTCCAAAATCTGAGCGATCAAAATAATGGCACAGTCCTGTCTGACCTTTAAAAGTGTATTCTGAATCTCTCACGAGTTTTACTTTTGTCTGCAAGAAGGTAAGTGAGTAAGAATTTAATGCATTTGACTTTACTACTATGCAGCTCAAAAAGTATAGAAAACGACCACATAACCCACTCTAAATTCAGTGCGTGCTGGGCAGGATTAGAAATAAGAATGTCACATTGTGAAATAAGTATTTACTATCTCTAGTTTCCTTGTTCACTGAGACAGCTTCAGAAGGGATTCAGAAATCTTTAAATAAGGAATGAAATTTAAAAGGCATCTCTGGTTTAAACTATCCCCATAAGCAATCCCGTCAATTTCAAGACACACAGATACTCATTCAATGAATGACTATTCATTCTCTTCAAATGACTTCCACATACAAAATTATCCTCTCCCTGGGACAGTTCAAGAGGCACAAATATCCCAGAAAGTTATATAAAACACTGTGAAGTCCAATTCTGTTCTTAGTATGTAATTCTCATGCTAGTACATGATGCATGCATCAGCCTTTTATACTTTTCATGTCTTCTGCAGCACAGGATGTTCATGACAGTGACTTCCTCAGCCTAATTCATTTGTGGTCCTTCTGCTGCCAAGCAAGAGGGAAATTTGCTTCAGAGGAATCAAGGTGAGTATCCTCTGTTGTTCCTGATATTCAAACTTCAACAACTTATCTAGACTGTTATTAGCCATGGGTACATTACTCTTCAAGGGTAGAATTACAGTTTCTTAAAATAAGTTGGTTTTAATTCAAAAAACACGAAAGGATTCTTTTTATATTCTTGTAATTCAGTCTGAGAGAGTACTTTTTATTTCAAAGATATCAAAATGTTTCTGTTTACCTTTGTTATTAACACATATTTTGAATTTTTCACTAAACAAAATGTGTTAGCAACAACTGAAGTAAAAGCTTTGTCTGCATTTTCAATGTTTTGGATTGCAAGTGAAACAAAGGTAAACGCAGTTCATTTTATTCTGAGGTTTTACATAATTTTACAGAGTTTGCAACAGAAACTACTGAATTTGAAAACAGAAAGTGTCAAGATCCTTCCTTTTCCCCAGATGCTGGTGCCTCAAATCCACAAAATGGCATATGCATTAAGTGGCTCTGTCTATGCTGGTACTTGTATGCCTGCAAATGAATTCAGGAACGTTATTTTCAGCCCCTGTGGACTGATTTGTTATGTTCACAAGAACATATATGGAGCATAAAGTTCCAATCAAATTTTGATTCTGCCTGAACAAATTCTCTCTTGGTTCCAAACTAAATAAATAAGCATACATGCATAAGACACGTACATGTATGCATATATGCATACACACACACATTTAAAAAAAAAATCTGTACATTTCACCTTCTCCATCACTTTTTTCCAATAAATAAGAGTGCTAATACGAAAGCTGATGAAGTCTTTTGAGATTTTTATGAGGAGTTTCAAACCTGGTTCAGCCAGCTCAAAGCGCTAACAGTGGATCCCCCGTTGCACCCGTAATTGTTGTATGAGCAGTCAATAACTTGCTGCACACTGAGCTCTTCCAGAGTGTTTCTTTTAATTGCATAGGCAGACTCTATGCCACCTACAACGCTGAAAGCCCAGCAGCCTCCACACTGATAAGAGAGAAAAGGGAAATGGGGGAGAAAGCAAAAGTCAGCTTTGTTTTTGAAGCCTGATATGAAAAGAAAAAAAGAGGCAAGAGTCTTGCAAGGCTGTTCATTTAATACATCATCCTTGAACTGTTTTTTAGGCAATAATAAAGAAATGTAATCATCCTTTTAAAATGCTGAACTGTTTTTCCCCTGTGCTGCTTTCTGAAAGCTAGAAATGCATTATGGGTGTCTTATTTTAAGGACTCCTTCCTGATGAATTTTTGCTCTTGAAGATAGGTCTGAGGATGCTTTTTACTGTGAGAGATCTATTTTCCAAAGAAAAATGTGGCCTCAGGATGGAGTTACTTTTTAACTACACTAGCAAGTTTTTCTAGAATTTTGTAGAAAGATACTACAGTTTAAGAAATGATAAAGTGAAATTAAACATGATAAAAATTTTCTTAGACAATAACCATCTATACTGCAGTTCTAGGCTCTTCAGGCTGAGACATTTTAAATAAGAAGCATGATTTATTCCTCACAAGGTCCAATGTGAAGCACAGAAAGGAGACTCTGGGGATTTAATAGCTTGTTTTTTACTAGTGACCATAACCACTTTGGGATAAACTGTAATTGTGTGGGATCTGCTTACTTTCTTATCATGAATGCATCCCCTGAGGAGTTCACTGGTAAAGACACGGGTGCTGACTGGCCAAGGGCATTCAGTCATGGGAGAAAAACAACAGGAAAGGATCTATACCTATCCAGGTGAACCAGGGGGATGAGGTCAAGTACTGAACCTACCTTAGTTCCTCCAGAAAAATACAGAACACACATGGTGCAAAATATTTGCCAAATTAGTTAACTAGATCAAAAAATATATTACACGCAGTTTCTAAATGCACAACTTCTACACCGCATTCCTTTAAGTGTAATACCACTTTGCATAAAATGCTACATGACTTTATGTTCAACTGGCCACTCTTGTGCCAGTGCTCCAAGGAGCCTTCAGGCAAAACCTTGCAAAACCTTCCCTGTGCTCTACAGCCTACCCCGCTGAGAACCAGGAACAGAAAACACCAGGACTTACTGTTTGCTGATTTCTCACTTCTGCAATGACTTTCTTGTCCCTCCAGTCAAACTTCTTTGGCAGAGGTTTTTGCTTCCCCTTTGGCACTTTTATGTATCTGGGAAGTTTGTGAGGTATGCTTCTCAAGTAAATAGCTAAACACAGAATACAAACATCTATAAATCTATGAACAAAAAAAAAAATCCCACTAACAACTACTTTACTAGAAATCAGAGAGGTAATCAGAGGTAACTTAAGCCCAGAGTTACAACCATGAGATTATATTTCATTCTAAAATCCAGAGAAAATGAATGTATTTTAAAATAATCATTATACTTCAGAATGAATGTAAGTATTTCTACGGTTCCAGAAAGAACAGATATACTCTATGTAGGGAATGTGGGTAGAAAGTGTGAAGATTTTCTGAAGTTGAACAATAACCATAACCCCTCCATAAAATAAATTTCACTTGAAAATTTCCAAAACATTTTACTTACTTAATAAATACTTTGTTTTAGCCATGTGCAAGGGGAAAAGGAGTATAATGTAAAGATTCTGAAACACCTGCAAGTTGCTAAGTTTTCGCTAAAAAAAGTTCTTTAATTATTTAAAATTAAAAAAAGATGTTAAGTCCTCTGATGAATAGAAAATATAACAACAGACATAAACAGCAAGAAGTGAAGGTTAGATTAGGTATCAGACAACTTTTCTAGAAAAAAAGAATTAAGTTGGTCATATTGCTCCAGAAAGCCACAGCTGTCATTGTGCAGCCATGGACCTCCAAGCATTTGTCTGGACTGTAGTCTGGTTTTGTGCTGGGGTAGGGAATATGAACTTACTTGAGACCCTTGTGTATCTTCCTTTTTTAAAACTGTTGCAACTGAAGAAAGCGTTAAAGCACCATGAGAAGAAAGAAGGAAAAACAGAACTGCCTGAATACTAAATCATATTCAGGCTGTGGGCAATTCAACCTTGCAAGACTACAGAACATGAAGAGGATTGTTGTATCCTCCAGAAGTACTTACAGTTTGGTTACCAGCCATTGTAAATTATCTGACTATCAGCACGGGAAGAATCTGTAAATGTGAAAGACACAAGGTTCTGGGAAAGAATAAAAAAAAAAAAGCCCAGAAAAGGCATTAGAAGCGCCCAGAAAATGTACCTTTGAACTCTTCAGGAAACAGGTGAGAAAACTGATTTATTCCATAGACAGCAGTCATATTATCTTTTGATGATGAATTCAATAATGTAATTCTTTTAGCGCTTTCCTGAAGGAGTAAAAAAAAATTGTGGGCATTATTAAACTAGCAGCAGGGACAAAACCATAAGAGCAGAAAAATAAAAGGTTAGCAACAGTAAACACGAAAGAGCTGTTCACCTCAAATTCATCCTGTATCCCTAGCAAAGCCGTTAGACTAGTTTCAACTCCAACAGATACCAAAAAAGCATTTGTTAAGTGCAAAAAATCGACACGAAACAGACAAAACAGGCAAGCTGACACCAAGTTGCGTCAAACTCATCTGATGTCCTTCTTTGACAGCACAACAAACCTTGCGGTTCAGAGATACGCAAAAATGTCTTCAGGTTAGAGTTAACCCCATCGCTTCATGTCTTTATAAAGCCAAAGAACAGCACAGTGACCCAGAGGCCTCCCCGCCTCGCCCGCCTGCCCCATGCCGCTGGGCAGCCCCTCCGGCGGTGACCCGCGCGGCTGGCACGAAGGGAGCGGCCGCAGATCTGCCGCGGGAGGGGAGCTCCGCCTGCCCCCGCCTCCCGGCTTCCATCACCCGGCCCTCGGCGGCTCGGCGGCACCTCGCCCGCCTCCTCCTCCGGCAGGACCCGCACCAGCCCCGCGGTGCGGCGCGGATGGTGAGGGAAGTGCGGGCTGCGACACCTACCCGCAGAGCCGCCGCCGCCGCTTCTTCTCGCTCCCGGCCGCCTCCGTCCCACGCAGGGCGACCCCGACCGCCGCCGCCGCCCTCCTCCCGAAGCCGGGTGCCTGCAGGCGCCGGGAGGGCGGCACTGCCCGCCCGCAGCAGGCACAGGAGCAGCGCCAGCACCCCCATCGCCCACCATGTCATAGCGGGGTGGGCCAGGGCACGCACCCGCACCCGCGGAGCTGAGGCCCGTC
>VZRQ01001805.1:1736199-1806247 GCA_013397975.1 Machaerirhynchus nigripectus
CGGGCGGGGCCCGCCCCCGCCGTCGCTTCCCGCGGGGCCGGGCCCGGCGGGGCGGGGCCAGGCGGGGCATCAAGGAGCGCCCGCCCGGCACCGCTGCCCAGGGCCGGGGATGGCGGGGCATCGAGTCTGAGCTGTGTTTGGCAGTGGTCACCATATTTCCAGCGGTGTTTTTCCATGTGGGAGACGCGCGCAGGGCTGCAAAGGAGGGGCGAAGGAGTGCTGAGCGTTCCGGTACCTGCCAGGTTATACATTCGGTGTAGCCCTTCTCCGAGAGGAAAGTTAGTTGGTGCAAGTGCAAGCTGGGCAGCCAGTAGGAGAGGGAAGCAGCAGGAATGCAGGTTACAGGCTTTAGCAAGGGAATGCAGGGGTGGGGAGGGCGGAGCTGCCCGGTGCTGCACGGCCGGTGCCCGCAGCCCCTGCGTCCCAGTGAGATTAGTTGTGCTGAAAGAACACACGGAGAGAAACCGTGACTTTCCTCAGAAACCGGTCATGCTGGTACTTGAGCAAGCAGGGCAGTGTTCAGCGTTTAAAAGCTCCATTAGTCCACTACGAGGTAACAGAGCTCTCTGTTAATTTCAATCACCAGGTATTTTTGCGCAGTGCCTGTAAATAGGAGATTTTGTACGTCTTAAACCTGCCGTCTGTTTCAGTTCTCTCTGCTGCTTTCCCCCCACGCACCCTCTTGTTAACACCACTTGACGGCAGAGGTGCCCTGGCCCGTGGTGCCAGCAGCACACCTGGCAGCGCTTTGCTTGGGGAACAAACCTGGGCGGATCACGATCCAGCTTTGCCTTTGCCGTCCTCCTCCCATGGAATGGCTGTAGGGGGATTGGCTGAACTGCCACCAGTTTTGTTACAGATTTTATTGGTTATCCTGATACGGTTTATCACTGTAAACCCAGGATTGGCGCTGGAGATGTTACTGCAATTTATTACAAACCCATACTGACAGACTGAGGTCTGGCATTAGTACAGGGACTGGATAGGATAAAGACAGTAACATAAGCACCGAATGATGAAATCTTTTTAAGGATGGTCTGAACCTCAGCAGCCAAATTCTGGGGCAAATTCCATCAAACTGTGGCTCAGCACTGAGATGCCCGTGAGAAGCACAGGGTGTAGTGGCCGGCAGGAGTGTCAGAGCAAAGCTTGCTGTGGTCACCACAGGCTTGGATATACTGGTTGTGGGAGGAACAGAACCCTTAAAGCAGCAATCACATGGTTTTATTCTCTATGGTACAGTATAATGGAATAGGAAAGAAGTTACTTTGCCAGTTAGTGTAAGCAACAGAAAGATGCTGTAATTATGCTTTATTTAAAAACATGCTATTCGTTACAAATTTCAGATTTTCCACCAGTCTAACATGATCAACTTTCTCTAAATTGGCCTGCTGCCCTTGAAATCTGTTGTTTTGGGATTATGATTATCTCAAGATTAATACATTTTCTTGTTTTTAATGTATGGTCATTACATTTTAAACCAGTCAATTTAGCTTTAATAGAACAAAGTGATAAAATTTCAGTTATTTTTCATTTATTATTTTTATAGACGATGCCCTTTTCAAACAGAAGTAGTCTAGATTGGAGAAGCAGTTTTGTTTTGTATGTAGACTTCCAGGGTTACTTTTCCCGAGAAACACATGAGGGCAGCAAAGGACTTCTGAAAATGTAGTTGCAAACCATGCAGCTTTCATTTTTATTTTAATTAAAATAAATAACCCCCAAGCAAAGAAGCAAAAAAATTCCTCCTATTTTGGGAAAATAGATATATCTCAGAATGATTTGCATTAAAAATTCTGCGTGGTATAGGAAGAGGAAAAGGTTTCTTTCCCCTGGATTTGCCCTCTGTGTACTAAGTAGATGTTTAAATTTCTCTTGTTCAGGAGGAAGGAGTGTAAGAAAAGCCAGTGTCTCCTCTGGTGACTGGCTCAGGGGGAATAAAGTGTAACAAACAGCCAAAGGTAGGGGACTGACAGTCAAGTGTTTCAGCAGGTTTTATTTTTCCACTGAACTACCTACTGTGCTATAAAAACATTTTGTGCCAGCTCTTAGATGAATGAAATCACACCAAAGTACACAGAGAGCTCAGTCTACAGGCATGCAGTCCCTGCTCTGCTTTGAATTACTCCAGTGTAAATTTAGCCATGCTTCATTAAGATAAAAGAAAATACACTTGTAAAAATAATATCAGAATAAGGCCTATAAAAAGAATAGGGCACAAAAGTGTTTGGTGTGTGTGTTTGTTTTGGGTGGTTTTGTTACAGTAGTTTTTTTAAAGGCTTTACTGATACAATTCTTACTGCTTCACTGACATAGGTAAGCCATATATTAGTTACACTAGTCACCTCAGACAGATGACGAAAATATTTTTATGCTTTTTTACTCCCCCAGAAACTCTGATTTAGAATTTTATAATTGTAAATAGTTTTTTAAAAATATATTTTAATGACATTTCATGTATCTCTATCCCATTCTGGCTATTCATTAGAAGAATTTTATGAGCTGAAGCAATGCATACTAAAGGAAGAAGCGATAATGAATATGTATTTAGGAACCTCTAAACTCATAGTAAGTTGTTTTCTTTAAATGAGGATATTCCTTTATTAAGAGTATTTGCTTCCCATTAGGTGCAAAACACTCATTTCTAAAATTACCCATTACACAGCAGTGTTATTAGTGGGTGGGTTTTTATAGTATTAGAGGTTCAAGTTGAAAGATCATGTTAATATTTGCTAGGCAGGCTTTTTTTTTTCCTCCAGTGATTTTTGCTTAGCTGTTTGAAATAGTTAATTGAATCTGGTTGGACAGCCCAGCTTCAGTGCCCTCTGGACTCTGCGTTTATAATTAGCAAACAGGGCAAAATACAAGAAATTACTTCTGTACTGGAGACAGGTCTGCCAAGGATGGGTGTTGCTGCTCCTAAGGGCAGCAATGAGCTGTATTAATGGACCTTCAGGTAGAAGGGATGCCTTTATAGCACTTTGGGAGGTATCTACTTAGCAGCAGTTTGGACTCCTTTTGTAGGCATATAAGATGTTTAACAAAGGGAAAATAAATCCATTTGTGTTGTGTGGTCTTCAGCCTCAGAGAGAAATAGTCTAAATCCAGCAGGTGGGGCTAAGGGCCTTTTCTTAAAAAGGCTTGTGGGGAAAAGTTATATCAGAGTAAGTCCATGGATTTGCTTATTTTAAGACCTTGCAGAGGTGTTGTTTGCTAATACAGTTGCACTGGTAACAATTCTTAAATGTAAGCAAAGCAAGTGAGAATTGCAGTCTTGGGATGAAATTTATTCCTGTGAGGGTAAATGAGTGGTGTTGATGTAGCCAATGTTCAGAAGTTGTCTTTTCTGAGCCCCAAGGTAGACTTTTTGAAATCTGTGAGAAGCAGAGAAAGTGACACATGGGAGCACTTGGGTTTGCAGGAATAATGAAACTGTGCCAGGGGCTGCCTTAGGTAGATCCTGATAAACATCTGTGTTGACCATGAAGTCTCTCGTGGTAGAATGATCTTCCCTTGCAAATAATGAAATAACTGTAGGATCTGCTTCTCAAACCTGACTTGTCTGTATCCCAGCTGAGTACCCTAAACACCAGTAAGTCTCTAGCTCTTTTGAAAATGTTTTTCTTCAGTCTTGTCAGTAGGGGATGAATTATGAATGAAGAAGGCTGGCAGTGGAGCTAATAAATCAAACAGTGAATCAAAAAATAAAAATGCAGAAAGGTGCAACACCTAATCTTGAGTGAGACTAAAGTAAGAAATCTTGTCAGTTTTAGGGAGCTGAGAATTGGCTTTTCTCTGAGAAATCTGATTTGCTGATACTCTGATTTTCTGTGTTCATTGCCAGTTCCACTTGCCAGAGTCTACAAATTCACATTAAATGTTCTCAGCTGAGAAAATGTCTCAGATCCAGGTCATTCAAGTCTTATTTTCTTGTTGGCTTTTTGCTTGTTTCTTTGTTTCTTTTTAATATTTAATTATCTCCAGAAAGCGGGCTAAGTGGTTAGCTTTTCAGGAAGAAATTCAGGCAATATTTGGTGCAGCTTAGTTTAAGGGCACAAGCATTGATAAACATTTATTCACTGTAATTGTTCTTATTTCTTCCATCAAACAGTTTGACCATGGGGTGTGGATGAAGAGCTCATGTGTAGAAGTAATGCTGTTTTACAGAATCTACTTTGCATATTTCTGTAAATGCTCCAATTAATTTGTTTGTATACCCATCATGAATTCATCAGTGACTCTGTTGGTAGAGGAAGCTAGCAAGAGGTTAAGAGGGCTTGCAAAGGTCATGTGAAAGGACAAACAAAATTAAAGAAAAAAGTACCATTTAGGAATCGAGGTATTTCTATCCTACATAGATTTTTGTGCTCATTTTTGGAGCATCTGGTTTCTGACTTTCTCCATGGGTGATTATAATTCAAAAATGCTGTTGAATCATCACAACCTTAAATTCTTTCTTTTTCATATGCAATACCTTCCTCTTTTGTTTTACTGTGGAACTTAAAAGAATGGATTTTACAGTCACATTGATGTGAATCAGTTGTGACTTACTGCTGTGATTATAATACTATTGAAGTTATACTTTGTCCCTATAGTGCTTTTTATCCATAGAATTCCAATGCCCTTTGTGGGAAGGTCAGCAATGTAAAACCAATGTCAAATTTGCACCTCAGGCATGAGGTCTGTGTCCATGACTAACCTGTGCACAGAAACAGGGGGTCTGTTTTACATCAGTGGTTGAGTTTTATATTGTGTAAAGTTTTGGTGGAAGGTCAACTTGTTTTGTTGCTTTAGGCTTCGGTCTAAAAAGCTTTCATTTAAGGGGAGTGACTGTCCTGCCTTCCCTCCTGCTGCCTGTGTGAAATGCACCTCCACATTGCCACTGTTTTCATCCATGCTGCTAAAGAGGATGAGCTTTTCTGAAGTCTTGCAGCTCTGACATACTAGGAGGGTATTAGGACCCAGCTGCCTGTTGCAAATGGGAGGAACAGTATGCAGGAAAATAGATTTAGAGAAAGAGGTATAGGACTATGCCCTTTATCTCTTTTGTTGCTGTGGGAAGCACACAGCCTGCCATGGTTGTCATCTTCAGTCTGCATCTACGGCCAGTATAAGAGTGCCGTGTCATTATCCTGGTATTTTAATCACAGAATGGGTGAGATTAGAAGGAACCACTGGCAGTCATCTAGTCCAGCCTCATTGCTCAAGGGTCTCCTAGAGCATGTTACTCAGGATTGTGTGCAGATGACTTTGAATATCTCCAGGGAAGGACACTCCATGACCTCTCTGGGTAGTCTGTACCAGTGCTCAGTCACCTGCACAGTAAAGTTTTCCTCTTGTTCAGGTGAACTTCCTGTGCATCAGTTTCTGCCCATTGCCTCTTGTCCTATTGCTCGGCACCACTGAGCAGAGCCTGGCTCCATCCTCTGACACCCTCCCTTCAGATACTGACAGACATTGATGAGGGCCCCTCTCCATTGTCTCTTCTCAAGGCCGAACAGGCCCAGCTCCCTCAGCCTTTCCTCTTAAGAGGGATGGTCCAGATGGCTCATCATTTTCGTAGCCCTCCACTGGACCTGCTCCAGGAGCTCCATGTCTCTCCTATCCTGAGGAGCGCAGAACTGGACACAGCACTTCAGATGTGGCCTCCCCAGGGCTGAGCAGAGGAGTAGGATCAGCTCCCTCATTCTGCTGGAATGCTCTTCCTAAGGCACCCCGGGACACCATCAGCCTTTCTGGCCATAAGGGCCCTGCTGGCTCATGGACAGCTTCTTGTGTATTAGGACCCCCAGGTCCTCCTCTGCTTTCCAGCAGGTTGTCCCTAGTCTGTCCTGGAGCATGAGGTTATTCTTCTCCAGGTGCACGACCCCACATTTGCCTTTGTTGAATTTTGGACAGTTCCTCTTGTTCAGTTGCAAGAACTGATTCTTCTTTGTAGAAAGAAAAAAGTGCAGTGGGAATGTGTCATACACACTTCTACTGATAAAAGTTTGGAGACAAAGAAAAGGTAAAAATGCTTTTGTTATGCAGAAAGGCAAAATGCTTTAGGGATTCATAAAGGTGCCCTTTCACTTGACTTAATGTAATAATCTTATAAATTAGAATTTCAACACATTTTGAAATGATATTTTGAAATCAGGGGATCATAGGATAGTTTATTATGCATATGTAAAGCAACAGTCTAGCAAATGCTGGGCTTGTAGTTGTTTATACTTCATGTGAATTTTGGACTTAAATTGTTATTTTAACATAATTTCAAGTAGATGTTGACTTTTCAACTGAGCTGATGCTTTTTTATGACTGTAAACAAAAGTTTAGCTTCGCTACTCTGTGGTCTTTGTGGTAGTTTTAGATAGTGTAAACCAGGAGGAGCTCCATGTAAGTGTGTAATTATAGTGATGTGAAGTTAATGCCATGGTGAGCACAGCCGAGCCTGGTACATTTGTCTTAGTTATGGACTTTGAACTTGGGTCTACAGCTTGTCAGGGGGAAGAGAGAAATCCTATTACAGCTTCTAGTTTTCTTCTTAGAAACCAGTACAGTCGGCCTCCTGTGTAAGACCATACATGGCAGTGCATGTAGAGTTTCCCAGATGATTAAGTTACATTGTTTTGAAAAAAATTAGATGGTGTCAGGAACTGTTGCACAAAAAAAAAAAAAAGTTCTATTAATTACTCAAATATTTATTGTATTTGGGTTGATTTAAAACATAATGACAGCTTACTTCACCCTTTCTCTGTTAGAAAAAGTCAATTGTGGTTTTAAAAGGGTAGTGCCAGGTTTTGGGTCTTAAGGTCTGACTCGTTTTGGTTCATGAGGATACAGAGCAGCTCTTCTAATTTTCCCAGGAAATAGAAACTTTATATGTCATAGAAGGCAGTTTCTTAATGATGGGTTAGCATTCTCTGTTCTACACCTCGCAGCTTCTCATGCGTAGCTGAGCACAAAGGAGAACTGGAGAGGCAATTTCTTTGGAAAACTGTGATCACGGCAAATTTTAGTTTACTTTCTAAAAAGCAAAACTTTCTTGTATCTCAGCTTTTCCTTGGAATACTGAGGGCTTATTCAAGTTGAAGCCCTTCATCCTAGAGATCACTGAAAGCATTATTCTTTAAAAAGGACTCAAGAAATATGTTCTGCTTTTACAAAAAGCCCTTGACATTATCATTTTTCTCATAGGTTTTTTTAGATGTGTTTTAATAACCAGGCTAGCTACGTACACAGCATCTACAGTGTGTTTGTTGCAATAGCTCAATATCCAAAGACTACAACATGGTAGAATTTGAGGAAAAGTAATACATATTTAATATTACATGAAAAGGGTTTGATATCTAATGTAACACCGACATTTAAGTTTCATTTAAAATGAACAAAATGACAGTCATATTTTTAGAACAACGGTTCTTAAATAGATTGAGGTAATTCTTAAGGGAACATTTTGTCTGAAGAAATAAATATGTATATAGGAGATGTTCATGCTAAAACTGTGTGAAAGCTTTTTATACTCTGAGCCTGTCAGCCCCACTGAGATGTCTGCGTGGAGTTACCATGTGTCACTGGGTTTTAATAGTGATGGTGAAACATTGTGTCAAACTATGGGGTTTTTTGTCTTTTTGTGGGAGAATGTCATTTCTGGGGAATGTAGACATAATATTCATGGACAGATGTGGATGTGTGGCTGAGACTGGTACATGCTCTGGCTTCTCTAAGAGAAGCAACTCTCTCTGCCAGTTGTTCAGGGTGTGTTGCCAGTTGCTCTGAGTAGAGCTCTGCTCGTTATTGACGGGTTACCATGTCAGTGTGTTTCTACGCACATAGCTTTTTTTTCTTCTTTTTTTGAGACTGAGATGCTTATCCTTCCTTTGAACTAAACAGAATTTCTCTTTGGGATTGTTAAAGAAGTTGGTGTAACCGCTACCAGGCTACCTAGAGCCAACACCAGACATGCTGCTTCTTTTGGTTGATGGTGAATATACAATAGGGTTAATATTTTCCGTGTTAAAAACACAGAGTTTTTCTCATTGAATTAGTCATGCTTCAGTATTTTGAAATGACTGAGAACTTACTGAAATTAAATAATGTACAATTTGAGCAGAGAAGAACTGCAGATGTTTGGACTACGTTTCTTAACCCAATGTACTTCATTTCGATGTTAGGAAGGGAGGATATTTTTAGTTAACACCACCACTTATTTCCAGCCAGAATGAATGCAAAGAGAGTATAAAGTCCTACAGAATTAGATTTCACATTTGTAGACTGCAGAAGAAAATGAGCACTAATGAGTGCTTAGAAGATTATTATTATTTACATTTGTGGTCCAGTTTTGGGAAGAATGTGCGTTACCTGAGACATCATCCATTTAAAGCACAGGCTGGCTGGCCCTAGCAGTTAAATAACTGTGATGTTTTTTGCCTTAACAATTTATTGTCATTTGTAGCCAATGAAATGTGTGCAATTAAAATGCTGTGGCAAGAGGTGCTTACCTAAGCCCAGCTTCCAGAGCTTTCAGGAACTCATTTTCCCCATCAGGCCTGCCATATTACAGTCTGCCCTTGCTAATTATACAGGCAGTCTGCCTTAAACAGTGCTGAGTTTGAATTGCTACAGGACTTTTTCTTTATAAAGAGTATATTTCTCTGGAGCCTGCAACCACAATTCACTAGCTGCACCCTGTGAACTCCTCTTTGCCATGCAGTAGCCTATGAAGCAGAGATAATGTGCTTATCAGCAAAGCAAGTGCTGGGAGTGCACTTTTCCTTAAGATTGGTCTTATATGTGTGGGAGAACTTTACTCAGATCCTTTGTTTTGAATGTGAATAGACTTGTGTTAATTTTGCTTCTTTGTTTGAACTTTATTAAAGGGAATTTAATATTTCTCATTCTTCTGCTCTGTTCAGTGTGAGTCTGCAGAGTCAAAGGTATCCTCTGGGTCATGCATCAGGCAGGGAGCAGCACAGCTAGCCAGCTGGGCAGGGGCAGCGAGGCAGTGCAGGAAAGTACCACCAGGGAAGTGGCCAGAAAGTCATGATTTCCAAGTAGGCCTGGCCTGGCTGTGTTTTCAGTGCATGTCAGCAAAGGAAGTAAACCCACTAGGGTGGGGTGACTTTACCCCTTTATAGAATTAAAAAATACATTCTTAATGGAGTCAAATGTATTGGAGAGAGGGTGACTTCTGCCTCCACAGAGAGAATTGGTGGAGGCATATACCCTTCAATATTCCCAGTTATATGCTGCAGCAGCCAGGGCTGACTGCAAACTTGGCAGCCACCCGTGTCCCTGGTGAGCAGCTGGTGCAGCATCCCATGCCCAAGTGATACCAGGTGACTTGCAGACAAAAGTGGAGATACTCATTGTTTTATTTGGATGTTGGGATAGATGGCTGGTAGTTTCTCATTTTCCATTTGATAAAGGTGTTGACCATTTTAAGGACCACAGAGTTAAGAAGAAGACATCTCATTAGAAAGCCAAGTATGTCGTGCATAACACTAACTGTGTTTTCCTTGTTAATTAGAGGAATATCCCATCAGACTGTATTGTTTTCATCACCCCTTTATTCCAGTTCTCTTGGAATGTGAAGATTGTTTTCCAGCCTCTTGCAAATCAAAATAAGAAAGAAAACAAAGACCAGCAGCTGCTCTGTTTGATAGAAATCCAAGTGTAAGTCTCTCCTAAAGTGCAAGATATAATGCCTAACTAGAATTTCAAGAAGTGCTGCACCATGAAAACTTGAAAGGTCATTGATAAGTTGCACACTCCTCTGGCATGCCTGGATAGCCTTCCTTAAATTCACTGAAAAGCTCTCAAGTGGATTTTAGCCTCTGACTGCTTTTTTTTTTGACTAATCCTGCAGTTATTGAGTTACCACCTCTGGGGACTAGGAAGAGTGTTATAACACGATAAAAATCTAAATCAATTTCTCCATGCCTTGCCAAGTGAAATATCCCTACAAATGCACTTGGTTCATTGAAATATCAAACTCCAGATTGTTGAAGTAGCATTCAGTAATTGCAGAGAAGATAAACTGGTTTGAATACAAGCTTAGCTCTTAAATACTGATTAGTCATCAGAGATGACTCCAATTTTGACTGCACAACTTAGTCCTTGCCCAGTTCCCTTTGATACTTGTAACCACTCTGAAGACTGAAAATGTCAGGGCAGCAGCTGTGTCACTAACCAAAATGCAGGACTAAATTGGGTGCTCAGTGAATTTTACTGAGCGGTCTTATGTTCTGTGAGTAGGAAAAAAAATCTTGAAAATAAGTGGTCCCACTGCTTTGGGAAAGAATAATTGAAAAGCATGACTAATTTATGAGTTCTTTTCTCTTTCATTTTAAATAAATTACTCTGGAGGCAATTAAGAGTTTCTTTTCATATAATAAGTGAAATTGACGAATTGTGATGGTCTAGAAATGGCTTAGATTTATTTTGGGCAAGTGCAGTCTATCAAATTAAAAGTTATTAATGTGTTTTCTAACAGTCTTTCAATAAACAAAGAAGCCTCACTGGGACCGGTGATATACATGGTGTTTGTAAGTGATTTACCTTCACGTCACTCTTTGAGGTCTTTGTCCAAGATCTAAGTTCAACTTTCACCTGATACTATTTCAGGAAGACAAACAATTAATGCATGTGAGTCAATGAGTTATGGACAAAAGACATTCCTTTGCTGAATAGTTTTAATCTGATTAAAAGATATTTAAAGAGCTATATGTAGTATTTTAGTTACCACCTTTGAAAATACTGTAAGCAGTTTTACTTTTCTGCACTGTAGGTACTTAGCAATAGTCAGGGATTTAAAGCACAAGTTTCCTGTGTTAAAAGAGTTAATTTAAAGGACAAACTAAAAAAAAAATCATGATGTAAAGCCTGTGGAGAACCTCTATCACCAGTTTCTTGTACTAAGGCCTCTTGCATCTTTTCTAAACACAATCTAACTAATGGTTTACTGTGGAGTTAACTCACTATTGATTAACTATAAATCCAGAAGGATCAAAAGTAGGATTCTACAAAAGGACTTGAATAGTATATAATTTCATCAACTCTCAGCTAATTCTCATTAACCTGTAGCTAAAGGAAAAATGAGGTGCCCCAGCTAAAAGCATAGTATCTTGGGTATTGTGGAGACATTCAGGTGTATTCCTGCTGTGAGCAAAGAGAGGAAAAAAAACCCCACATTACTCTCTTTCCAGGAAAACCAGTGGCATAGGTGAGGGCGTGGTGGAGATGCTGTCATTCCTCTTTCGGCCTGATCCATGCTAGCTTACACTGGCTCCGTGATATTCCATTCCCAATCTAAAAAGTAAACTGAATGCAGAGAACTTGATGATGATAATAATGATAATAAAAAAAATAGTACAAAAAGAAATGTATAGATGTATGTAATTAACAGATGCAGTCTTGAACACAAATGATAATTTTTTATTATAGAATATAAACCTACTTTATATACATAACTATATTGTCTAAAGTTATAAGCTTGAATTACAGTAAGTTTATTTAAAGTGCATATTACTTACAAAAAAGGCATTTAAGAGTTGAAATGCAGCAACTGAAATGTTTTTAAACAGTATTTTACAATTCTTTTCACAGTTATCTATAAAATAAAGTATTTTAGTTAAATATTATTCAGAGTGTATTTCAAAAGATGACAGTTTTTTCCTAAGAGAGTCTGGGTGGTGATGGTAAAGACCTACATTTTCCAGGTGGCAGCCACCAAGATAGAAAGGGTCATACTCAATCTTTACTCAGTACCCGTTATTTTAATAGCAGAAGAACCGCTTGATGTAAAAGTATTTACAAGGGTGCATGGCTTTTTGTTGCATCATATTTTTATCTGTCAAACCCCGTCAGTCTGTGGGAAAAAGAATGAATGCTGAGAAATATGTCAGTGCAGCATAGGTGAGAAATAGGCTAAATGTGAGCACATTTTTTAAAAATTTGTGGCTGGAATATGAAATCACAATAAAGTTCACCAAAATTAATGGGCAGAGAGGTGATCAGAACTTTTAAGACCTGGTCGTCTGGAAACTATCCTTGGGTGTATTTCACAGCAAGAGTCAAGTGGGCTTTTTGTACAGAACAGGAAGTCAGACACAAAATGCATCAATAAAAGGTGCTGAATAAACTATACCACAGTGAACATGTATCTGTTCTAAGAGTTTCAGGGGTTAATTTCAACCTCAATCTTGTACCATATTGATGCCAAGATGTTTTTTGCTTTTTTATATATGCCTCTTATATACCCTTTTTTATACCTTTTTATACAGTTTTCTGTATCCTTAGTGCTTTTAGCCCACATACTTGTAATTCCCTAAGTCTGATAACCAGCTTAGACCCAGAGTTCCATAAAGCCAAGAGACCAAGCATCTTGGAGGCCTCGCAGTTGGGGGTCAGAAAGCCCCAGACACCAAGGTCCTCTCCAGATCACATTCTGTAAAACCAAGATAGGCCCATCCAGGGGGAAGGTTCCTCAGGAAGGGGGCTTCTCTCGAGCCTCTCACTGGGGAATCTCTGATAGATATGCTAATTTGCAAGTTCTATAACTGTATATGCAAGTCATCATGTGGGTGCATTTTCGGTGTGCATTCTGGGGTGCATTTCGGTGCATTCTACCTGGATGTGGTGCACCTGAGGATCCTTAAATAAATACCGAGGTAAAACCCTTTTTTCCCCCTCTAACCGTGTTTGGCTTTTAATTTCAAGCCCAGGGAAAGGCAACAATATTAACATTTTTAACTCTGTCTGGTCTGATGTATGTCTCACTTGGGCAGTAGCAGGGATGAAAATGGTATTCTGGTGTTGTAGAATACTGTATGTAGGATAGAAGTGCTGGTTGAAATAGACCTCTGTGTAACCATTCTGCCCGAGAATCAGTTGCACTCAAACACAACTTAATCTCAGGGAATAGTGATATTATATATAGTATCTAAATCTTATTTTCCACTACTTTTCATTCAATCATAATCTACTGCACCATGTAAGAATGTAGCCATTTAAAGGGAGGTTTCAATGTGTAGCTGTGAAAACATTGACAAAAAGGTTTTATTATTCTTGTGCTGTTAGATGCTAGCTTCCCCCCCCTCCAAAAAAGCTGCCTAACTAAAAAGCTAAAGCAATCAGGGTTTCTGTGCCTTATTTTTAGTCTAAACCAACCCTCTTTCAATTTAAAGCCATTCTTCCTTGTCCTATCCCTACATATCCTTGTAAAAAGTCCCTCTCCAGCTTTCCTGTAGGCTCTCTTTACATACTGGAAATGTCTTTGTTTTAAAAGCTTTGATCAGTCAGAAAAAAGAAAAAACAACAAAAAAAATCTTCAAACACACTTAACCCCAAGTTTTTTTATTTTTGATTCTGATCCTGTGCAGTTAGCTTTTCTCCCCTCAATGCTTCAGAAGTTGATTTTCCCCAGTTTCTGTGATAAGCAAGTGAGCTTCGTGACAGTTTCTTCTGTAGTATCATGCTTCATATCTGAACTTCAGATTTAACTAAATTTGACTTGTTCTTTTGTATCCTACGTCTATATTATACCTATTTCAAGAAGAAATACCTTGAGAGTGGCAACTCAAATTTTCACCTACTGTTTCCTCCCTGTGAAATAGGTGCAGATTTCAAAAAACAATGCTGCACCTACAAAGATTTACAGGCTATGAATGTCCAGAAGGTACTATTTCCAGTTGCACTTCCTTGTGCTGGTAAGCATGATTACTTCAGAGATTCATCTAACTTTGTGGCTTCTTAATATGCCATGTCCCAAGAGCTATCAGCTGTGGCTTCTGCTTTTGTTATTCCCTATGCCGCCTGCTGATGCACAGAGTTCTGTGTGGGTTAGGACTCTGAAGACTCTCCTGGCTCCACAGCCTGTAGTATCACATCTCAGATGCTGCTCTGTTTTCCCTTTCTGTATTCCTATGTTTCACTCAGTCTTGTTCCAGTGAGGCTGTGAGTAGGGTTCCTTCGTCTGCACCTGCCTCCATAAGGGCAGCTGTGTCAGGCTGGCAGTACTGCAGTGTCTGCAAAATAAAGAGATGTTTTACATTATCTTTACAGTGCTGCAGTTCTTAAAATGGATTCTTTTTATTAAGTCAACATCATAGACAACAACATAAGGCATGAGTGCCTTAACCACTCCCATAATCTCATTAACTTTTCTTGCTGTTGGTGTAGAAATATGTATTTGCGGTGTTCTGAAATAGATAAGCAAGTTAACAGAAGGTGGAAATACAAGAAAACCATGGAGGTTATTACTATTTTACTTCATTGAAATGTGATTATCTGTAGAACCCTGTTAGCTGAAACAGATATTGAAATACAAACAGCTGATGTTAGGTATGTATTACATAATATATTAAAATAGTGTGGCTGATCATGAAAGTTGTAAGTGAGGAAATGGCTTAAAGCTGTGAAAGGGGAAGTTTAGATTGGGTATTAGGAAAAAGTTCTTCACCGAGGGCGTGGTCAAGCACAAGAACAAGATCCTCCAGGCAGTGATCATGAACCCCAGGTCTGCTGAAGTGTTTGCTCTTAGATAGAAGGTTTAACTTTTATCCTGTGTGGATTCAGGAGTTAGACTTCATGATCCTTGTGGGTCCCATCCAACTCAGGATATTCTGTAGTTCTACATGTGCACACTGTTGAATTTTCTTCTGGAACTCTTGTCTTCTCACATCCTTTTATATTATCACCAGTCTGTAATACATTTCAAAGTATTCAATGCAGGGATTTTCCGCTGTCCTATTTGTGACTCTGTAGCATATCATGGTTAATGCAGAACTTTTATTAACTCATACACTTACATATAGGATGTCAATAAAGAGAGTAATATGGGTTTTTTTCCTTTTTAAATGCATTAGTTGAACAGGAGGTAAGAAGTAGGAGTCAGCTCTGTGTTACTCTTCTGCTATCTTTTGATAGCTGATGTGTCCATACTTTATTGTTGCAATTATTCCCCAGTGCTGCCTTTGGACTGTTTTACGAAGTCTTCATGGAAGCTTAACTATGGTCACAAAAAGTTGTGTTTTAGCAGTAAAAATGAGTTTCAGGTGTAATGGCTGCAACTAATAGAGATCAAGATCTTGGCAAAATCTCTTTGGGGTCTTTGACAGGTTTCACTCTTTGCTAAAAGCAGGAAACATATCTTGCTATAATGGTAGCATTTTACTCCCATTGTTAACAGATATACAGGAACACAGGCTGCAAAAGAGTAAAGAATTAGACATTCAGTTTTGATACTGGGCTGGTAAGATCATTCTGCTCCTGGTAAACTACATCAGGGAATTACAGCATCAAATGCTTTTCAGCTTACATTTATTTTTCCAAAGCAAAATTTTCAGTGTATGATGTTATATATCATTCTAACTTCTGCTTACAGATACATCGATCTTTATATTGAGGTAAACAGTGCAAAGAAAATGAGACAGAGATTTGGTGTCTACTCATAATGAAGTACTACCTCCAATCCCCTTCTCCACAAAATTAATTACATAATTTAGTGGTCAGGCACCCAGTGTCATGACAGAGATTGTTTTTCTGAGCCAAATGAAGATTAAGAAATACTACTTTCTGTATGTCACATATCAAAGGACCAAAACAATGAAGAGGAAATAAATGATAATATGTTCAAAACCAAAAGCCCTAAATTCTTATTTTGTGGCTGTAAGGTGATATTACGAGGACACTGAGTTGGTTTAACCTTACAGCATTTGAGAGATGACTCATAGCAGGCTTTTCCTAGCTCCCTACCCATGTGAACAGATTCCAGGATTTATGAGGTGATACACAGTAACTTTGCTTTCTGCCAGCACTGTCTTGGCCTTGGTTGAAAATCCAAGTTCTTTCTTGGCTAATGAAAAGGTTTGGTTTGCCTTTTGTGCTTACATGCTAAGCTAGAGTAGAGCAACAAACAGAGCTCGCCTGGTTTGCTGTGAAGAGTTATGACAGTGTGAAGTGCTCAAGTATGAGATACTGCAGCCCAGATGCTCTTAAAAACATAAGCAATGAAGATGAGTTTACTGTCTACAGGAATCAAGCTACAACATTCCAGTCTGGAGACTTGTAACTGCAGAAAATAATTGAGCTGCCCCTGTAGACAGGCTGAACATGTGAAAGTGATGTATCCTCTCAATAAAGAAGGCCAACTACATACTAGACTAAAAGCAAGGGCATAGAGAGCAAGTGGAGGGAAGTGATTATTTCCCTCTGTTTGGTGCTTGTGAGACTGCATCTGAAATATTGTGTCCAGCTCTGGGCTCCCCGGTACAAGAAATACATAGATATGCTGGAGTGAGTCCAGAGAAAGGCCATGGGGATGTAGAACAAATTAGATACAAGGAGAGGCTGAGACAGCTGGGTTTGTTTAGCCTGAAGAAGGAAAGATCCTGTTGCTGTCCTAAACTGTCTGGTGGATAGTTACACAGAAGCTGAAGCCAAACTCTTCTGGTAGGTGCACAGTGACAGAACAAGAGGCATCAGAGAGAAACTGCAATGAGATAAATCCAATTAAAGTGTAGAAAAACTGTTTTACATTGAGGGTGGTCAGACATTTAATCTAAGAGTGAGTGTGTAATCTCCACCTTCAAAGATATTCAGAACTCGAGCAGAGAACCTCAGCTAGGCAACTTTGATCTCATGAGAGATCTTTTCAGTCTGTATTACTCTGACTCTTATTTTGTAATCTGCCAGAAATGGTAGAAAATTTTACACATAGATACTATTCAACAAAAGGTTTGCCTTGAGGGAGTATTTCAAAGCAACCTGAGGAACCGATTGTGGAGGCTCATTCCTGTCTCAGTTAAGTGTAGCCTTTATTTATCAGAGTGCACCAGAGTGAAAATGTGTTCAGTCATTGTTTGAGCCAACAACTCTGTTTCTCTCCAGATAGCTAAGAGAGAGAAAATGACTTTCCAACAATGGATAATTTAGAGAGGTCTGCTGTATATCTCAGTGTATCCCTTCAAACTTCACTGGGTGGGTTCACTTGCCCTGGTGTTGAAACTGACATTTTATGCTAGAGTATGACAGAGCAATTGGACTTTATTGCTATGTTTTGCCCTAAAATTTATGATAGCCTCTTCCATTAAATAAGATGTTCTGTTTGTTAGTGTTTTGTTGGGGTTTTTTGGGGGGTATTTTTTAGGTAATAAGGTATTAAGAGCACTTGAAAAAAATGTAGAGTTCTTTAAACCTTTTTCCATTCTGTGGATTAAAATATGGGGTTTGAATTGGAATATGTGGGTTATTTGTCCTTTTTGGACTGGCAAGGACAGAAGAATACCACACTTTCTGTGAATTTGTTCACCGAGAGGTACATAATACTCATAGCCTAATGGTGAAAACTCATTTAAATTGTTACTGTGCTTGAGCCCATCTGAAGCTTCTCCTCCTGATTGCTCCTGCTTCCCAAAGGAAAGGAGAGCTTTTGTGCTGGTGCTGCTTTTAGTGAAGACTCCAGTCTCAATGAAAGAATACCTGGTTCCTATCTTAAAGTAATTAATTTCTTGCATACAAAGTCAATACAATACTTTTTAATGTGCATCTGAATAACAATCCATGTAATTTTGACAAGAACAGGATTATTTAAATTGTTGTCTAAGTCTATAGAGATTAAATCATCTGAATTGTTTATTTTTCACACCAGTTAAAATCAGGGCAGGGAATTTTTTTACCTAATTATTTGCTTACATAATTTTCTGAAGAGAGTTGTAGGTAGTGGTATTTGTGATAGAGATGACAGTCATGTCCACGTCATTTGTACATGGGAGATCCAGTAAAGATGAAGAAAACGAAATGTGAAAAGGGACAAAATCCATTAACCTATCCTAGCAAAATAATTAAACCTGTGTTAGTGAACAGGCTATTACAGTATCATTTGATGTAATGAACAATTTGTCTTGTAACCAAGATGATTATTAATCCTTTATTCTGTTTGTCCTCGTTTTTTTTGACAGAAAAAGAGAAGGTAATTTTGATTAAAGGGGAACTTTTCAATTTGAGCTGTTTGGAGAGCTGTACAATTGTTATATATGAAGTGTGTGTTGTACTAGTGACTCCACCCTTGTGTTCTATATGTTTGTTTCCTTGCATGTTTTCACTAAGAGCCTGTTTTGTAATTGGTTGCTGCCTCTGTGCCCAATTATGTGTCTGTGTAGCTAACGGATAACCTCTGCTTTAAGGAGGGGTGGCAAACAATTTGTTTATATATATCTTACTTTTTTTTTAGTATTTTTCTACAATATTTGTCTAACACATGTAGGAAGCTTTAGATCACAGCTTCACAATCTTAGGCCCAGTTTTGTAACTCTTCACATATCTAAATCTATTTTTTCTCAGTTGTTTATTAATAATTCAGTTAAATTCTAAAGGTTTCATGGTGTATAAAGCACTATACGCTTCAGAGGTATTCAT
Organism: Machaerirhynchus nigripectus; assembly: GCA_013397975.1. NCBI lineage: Eukaryota > Metazoa > Chordata > Aves > Passeriformes > Dicruridae > Machaerirhynchus > Machaerirhynchus nigripectus. Next base: position 1,754,599 of record VZRQ01001805.1, read on the forward strand.
ACTATCTGCACTGGATAATTTTCATCAGCTATCCTAATCAGTTGTTCAGCACGATGACTTTACAGTGTTGTCTTTAAGCAGCTGAGAGTAGGCGTTATGAATATTTCATAGTTTTTGGAGATATTTATCTATTTTTTGCAGATCCTAAATTGTATCTTCATCCACGCCCTTTAAGCTGCAGTGAGTGTGTTAGATTAAAAGGAATAGAAATGTCACAATCTGTCTTCTTTATTCAGAATTCCCAAATGTGAGAAGAAACACTGGGAGTGTAATGGTGAGAACAGTTGACTTTGACTGTGCCCAGGTGCAATGGGTTGACTAGCCAGAAGCTAAGCACCCACCCAGCCACTCCCCCCACAGTGGGACAGAGGAGAGAATTAGAAGAGCAAAATCTGAGAACTCCTGGGTTGAGATGAAACAACAAAGCTGCTGCATGTGCAAGCAGAACAGTAAAATCAGAAATATGTTCACTATCTGTTGTTGGCAGGCTGATGTCCATCCAATTCCTGAAAAGCAAGCCCTGAACACGAGTAATGGTTGCTTGGGAAAATGAAAGCCATAACCAAAACCCTGCTCCTCCTCCTTTCCCTGCACTCTTATTGCAGAGCATAATGGCATATCACAGGAAATGTCCCTTTGGTCAGTTTGGGTCCACTGTCCCAGCTGTGCCCCTTTCCAACCTCATGTCACACCTCTGCCCTACTTGCTGAGGTGGGCAGAGGGGTGAAAAGAAAACCATGGTGCTGTGAAAGCCAGAACACTGGTGTGTTACTAACACTGGTTTGACCACAAGTCCAAAATACACCATGATATGGGCTGTACGGGATTAACTCCATCCCAGCCAGACCCAGAACACCAGGGAAGGCAGCATTTATTCAGAGGAGTAGTTTGCTTTCTCTCTCCCTGTAATGAAGTTATTAGTGAGAAAAAATAGCAAGATATATAGCTCATAAATATAATGTCTGCTTAAAACTCTGCTTCTTTTTTGCTTAAGGTATGTTAGACCAAAAGAAGGGAACTGTACAAACTTGCATGTACTGATTGCAAAAATAATGAATTGATGGATTGTCTTGAGCTCTGTGACTGTGCCACCATTAAGGACCTTAGGCCATTTCCAGCCTTGCTGTTTTTCACTTTTTACACCAAAATCAATATTAATTGTCAATGTTTCATTAGTGTGTCTTGTAAACATACATTTCACATTCTGAATTGCCTTCAGGTAATTTCATTTGTGATTATATCTAATATCTCACTGATTTGTATAGAATTTCTCAAAATAACCGATGAAGGTTAAAAAGAAAAAAAGAAACTATTGATTAATAAATGTTTTCCTAAAACTAACCCACTGAGGAATTTCTGGCTTTCTGTTAGCACTAGCAACAAAGGAGGAAAAGGGAGAAAATAATAGATCAAATGCTGTGCTTCTGTGCATAGAGCTTTGTTTTCACTTGAATATCCACTTTATGGTAGAGTGGATTTAACTTGGTTTGAAGGAGCAGGAAAGGTTGAGGATGTACATAGCTTTGACTTTGAATGCTTTCTGAGCTAACTGCACTTAAGTCCTGGCAGGAGGTTGCCATGCGTGACTTCTGTTGATGCACAGTCACTTCTCATGCTTGTGGATATTTGGTGTTCTCAAAAAATAGGCAAAGTCAGATGGTTTTAGAAAGATCTGGAAAAAAAGTTGTTACCTTGGTGATGTAAAGGCCATTATGCAGAGAATATACTCTTAGACTGTTCTTAGTCCCTCTCAGTTCCCACAAACACGTTTTCCCATGTCACTAAGCTGTTGTGTGGTTTCAGCAGTGAGTTTTGCCTGATTTTGTAGCATCAGGTCTAGAAATCAAGTAGAGGCTACATCTGCAGTATTGTGCAGTATTGTTGACTTCAGTATTCATTTCTCTCTAGGTTTTTCTTACTTGCCGAATTTATCTCTGCTGCAGTTTTCTGTATCTGTGAAAAGGATGTAATTTAGGACAATCCTGCCTCTCTCCAGACTGTTGCATGCAAACCAACTTATAAGAAACTTAAACCAACTAAAATGTCTTATTGTGCTAAAAACCGTCCTTGTTGGGTTCCAACAAAACTATTGCAGTGTTTGTTCAGCATCAGTGTGCTAACTTTGTAATAGTAGCTCAGTTGATTCCCTGAGATGATGATGAAAACTAATACCAAAGGTGTGCAAATTGTAAACATAAAGGACACATTTCAGGTGGCCATGCATAACTGAGCCTTCGGTATTTGGGCAAAGAGTTGATTTGCATACTTGAATATATTTTGCACCTTATTTGATCACTAACTAATCAGTGCATACAGATGGCAGTCAGATTTCTGATCTGAATACACAAATAGTACCTTGTGAATTCAATCAAGGGCTGTGAAGCTGCAGATGGGGAGCTCTACTCAGTTGGAGTGAAAAGTTATTAATATATCTCCTGTGATTATGAAAGTGGAGGAAACAGGGTTTTTTTCATTAGTACTTTGAAAGGACTTGCTAATTTATTCATATGTCGAAGATAGTTGAGAAAGTCAAAATTGGCTGTGGACTGACTCCAACTCTACATCCCAATTTTTATTTTTAAACTTTATCCACGAGAGTGATAGAAGTCTTATCACTTACTGAGGAGCAAGTGAATGGAATGAGTACTTTCAATACTTTCAGAATACTTTCAAAGAATTCCCTTTTCTGTCTTTCACTTTCCTTAGGGGAAGGAAGATTTTCTGTGGATGCTATGTGAAGGTGCCTACGTGGGCTTGCATATTCCAGAGATCACTGAGATTATAAAACTGTAATTGATTCTTGCTTCCTAGTTGCCGTAAGTTTTCCTAGCAGTTAAAGAATCCATATGGATGAGTCTGAAATCTGAAGATTCCACTTGTCTTCTAATTTTTGAGTTCATGTCAATAGTTCAACTGGTAAATTGCAACTGAAAGACGTCCCTGCCCGTGGCAAAGGAGTTGGCGTTAGATGGTCTTTAAAGTCTTCCCAAACCAAGACATTCCGTGATCTATTAGAACACAAAGCAATTTTTATACGATCTCAAGATTTCTATATTCTTTTGTAAAACTTTGTTGCTTTGTTTTGCATTTCAACAGCTTTTGATAGACACATTACCCTGCTTTACTTATCAGTCATGCAGGTAGCATTTTTTAAAAAGCTGGTAAATGGTGAGCTTGAATACATTGACTTGTAGAGCTACTTTTTTTTCAATCTTGTTGTTCAGTGGTCCATAGCCATTTCAGCCTTGGAAGTTATTTCTTTCCATGAATGTTGTCAGCTATAAAACTCAAGCTATTGACCTACCAGCAGACTTCTCTCTGAAAACAATTAAACTTCAGAACCCTGTTCTTTCAAGGAACTCGGCTTCTAACTGGCTTGACCTTCAGCTGACTCCCCAGCCTGCTTTGCACTGAACTGAAATTTCTGTGATGGTAACATCATTAAGAATGCAATTTCCTTTCCCTCTGAAATATTAGCTGCATTGGCAAAAGCCTTCCAACAAGCGTTTTCATATGTGCAAAAAGCTGCTGTTCGAGGGAAAACATTGCTATTGCTTCTTGCAATAGGGTATTCATTAGATACGATGCAGTGATAAAATAACATGGTCTCTGCATTAAATGAATCTTCTGGCCTGTCTCCTATGACTAGAAAGGTTTTAATCCAGTGTTGTAATCCTGGCCAGAATTTTAATACTTGGGTATTTTACTGAAAAAATGCAATTGATATGCAAGCTGTATTTTTGTTATCTTGTATGCTGCAAACCAAGCTGCTGCTGATTTTAACTGAAACTATTGTGTAGCTGTTTCATTACTGGTTTACTCAGCAGTATCTTACAAAACAAGGTTATTTTTAATGTAAAAACTGTAAGAGAAGTGGGTTTTATGTTTTGTTATTTAATTTACATTCCTATTAGATGGAGTAATCAAGTAGACTAAGGCAGCTTTTTAAAATAATGAGATTTTCTTTTATCAGATAGGACAATTGTTTTAAATGAATCATTAGTCTTGTAGTTAAAACACTGATTAAAAATATTCTTTGATTTTCATTCCTTTGTCTAAATTTGATTTAGGACAGAGGCTATTGTAAAAGAGGTTGATAAACCTATTTATTTTAAAAAATAATATCGCTGGTGTCTTGTATATCCTTTGCTATTCATCGTCTGTGCTCCATTTTACTCATTGGACCTAACCTTTCAAGCTCTGAGATAAATTGGTTTAATATTTTCCTCTTCAATAACTCAAGTACTATGGCACTAGTCAAATTAATTTAAAATATTCACTTCTGCGTCTTCAGAGGTGTCAGTGAGTGCTCGGAACTCTGGCTTCTGGAGCTCTCCAAAGGCCTTGCCTGCCTGTGTTAGCTTTGCTGTGGTGACCACATTGTGTGTAGCCTAGGGAAGTGCAGACACGCTCTGCAGTGCCTGTGCAGGGCACTGAATGTGCCCGCAGTTGTGGCCTCTGGATTGGGTTTTGGGTGGGAGGAGGCACCTGCCGCATGTGAGCTTCCTGCTGCCTGGCAGCACAGCCCAGCAGTGCAAGGACCTGCTTTTCCACAGCTGGGGAGCAGGAGGTGTGACGTTCAGAGGTGTGAAACTTAAAAGCTATGGAATCACTGTAAAAAAATGAAATCTAGAAATAGAAATAGTTACACAAAACTGTCTGTTGAGTGATATAAAAGAAAAAAAAAGACTCGGATATCAGCACATATTTTTATGCTCTGCTGTTTGAAATCCTTTTTGTCATTCAAGTTTAAGCATGTAGGGAATTGTTAAAGAAGTGCAGTGAGTCACAACTGCAGCACAAGCAGCTCGATGTGAGTAGCCTGTACTGGGCTGTGACTGGTCACTGTTTCTACTCTGTCCACCTCTCAGCCTTCTTTAATTCAATGTAGGGTACTCTTTGCATTTTCAGGGTCAAGGCTTCTGTTTATATGCAGAAGTGTATGACTTTCCATGTTTGCCCTTCTTCTTTCTCACTTGTTTGCTTACATTGTACTTTTCTCCTTGCTTGAAGAAAATAGAAAGTGTAATAATACTCTATTCTCTTAATTCTGAGGACAAGAACAAACCAGAAGTTTGCAATTTGTCTCCCTTCCCCTCTCCCCACTTGCAAAGACACATTTCAGAACTGAAGCTTCTGCTTTCATAAATTTTAGAAAAAATTGAATTCTCTTACCCAAAATTAAAGGCTCTAAATATAAAGAATAGTTCCCACATGAAATCTCACAAAGATTCTGCAGGGCAAGTAGAGATTTTCAGGTGACTGTAAACATATCTAATTTTTCCATTGCTGAACAGCCCACAAGGTTGAAATATTTTTATTTTATCTCTTAAGCAGTTATCAGCTAAAAAGGAAAAAAAAAAATCCTTGTGGTAGCATTTCAGATGCTAATTGTATTTCAGAAGCATATCTCTTAAACAGAATTCTTGTGTAAAAGTCCTAAGTGCAATATTTTGAAGTCTAAATGTAAACTAACAGTTCATAGATGTAAATTATGATTTTTTTTTATTACTCTCTTCCTTTTGTGACTTTGAAATTTTGCCTCAAGGTCAGGTTGACTGTACATAGCCAGTCATAGGTTCCTGGAATTCAGTGTGAATTTAAAACAGACAGCCCCTGTGCAATTGAATGGTGTTTACAGGCAGAGTTACTAACATCACTTTGTAAAAGCTTCGGATAAAAAGAATGTACCACTCTAATGCTCCAGACCAAAGGAGGATATGGAAGGGATGTTTGTCTGAAAGAGGAAACATCTCCTTCGTGCAAAGCTGTGAACAATAGGGCATTATGAATCAAGAACTTGCAGGTGTTGATGCTCCATCTTCTCTCCTTCTTGAACACAGAGACAACTTAACAATGACTGCAGATACTCCATGCAGGAATTTAGAGCTGTAGGTTGGGTTGTCTTTCTTTGGTTATGCCTGGTGCATGTTGTCTCTTTTGTTAAGTTGCATTGACACATCCTTCACTGACACAGGCTCCACAGGTCTGTTTTAGTGCTGCAGGTGTGTGCTAGGCTGGACTGTGCTTTGTTACGCACCTGAGTAATGAGATCCCAAAGGCAGAAGTGCATTTTCAAGTCAAATGGTCAAGGAGTATTTTCTAAGCTAATTTAATACTTCTTTTCAAGACTAGGCTGTTTCGTGATAAAGGTAATACTATTAAAATTGGATGTTAATTTTTATTTAATTAACTTTCAGAGCTATAGGAAACCTGTGGGAGAGCTACAGCTCACCTTCCCAAGGGATACCTTTCCCAGGGATGCTTCCCTCATGACGGCTGTCTGGGCTCCGTATTTGAAACCAAGCACTGAACTGGGACATTTGTGTACCTTGGCTGTAGCTGAGGCTTTCACTTATGTACAGACTGCTGAATATGATTGGACTTGGTTGTCAAGTAATGTTTTTTGCTAATTATTGTGTTATCCTGCTTTTGTTGGTATCACCCAGTGTTACAGTCAAAGCTTAGAACTGGATACATTTTGTTCAGTGAGTGAGTTTTTTTTTTTAACTCTTCACTGTTGCTTTCATGTCAGGTAATGACCATTGCTGATGCTTGAGTATCTTGTGGGGAAAGGGTTGATCTGGCACTATTAATTGGAGGTGGAAGCTGTGTGATTTATCTGTGAATATAAGAACAACCTGGGAAGCACAAAAGTGAAAAGGAATAGGTTGGTAACTCTCTGCATCCGATTGCAGAGGGCTTCCTTAGGATGTGTGATCATTGGCTATGTCAGGGCACACAGTGGTAATTCCTCAGAATTCATACTCATGGCAATGCACTGTTTACCTACTACTTCTGTGACGGCTGTTGCCCTCATAGCAGAGTGTTTGCTCTCCAGCCAGAAACTTGTCCTATTAACTTAGTCTTAGATTCCAGTTCACAGCCTGCTCATCTTAAAAGAAGGCAGTAAATTCTCTTGATGGAGTGGAGAGATTGTGTTCCAGAGGCCCAACTTCCATCCAATCCCTCCCTAGCCCTAAGCCACCTAAACTTGTCTTACTCTGGCTTAGAGCTTCATGCCAATGCAACACTCAGTATTCAGAAATGATTGGTTTGTTACTGCTGTGCTGAAACAATTTATCTGCTTTAAAAGGAAAAAAAAAAGAGAACAAAAAGAGAAAACCCACAAATAGTACCCACCATTTTTGAATTGCAGGAGAAATTGTTTAAAAATGTGAGGACCTGTACTTTTTTATATGAACTGCTTTTCTGTGGTCACTTCTACACACTCGCTGGGAATTATTTCTGCCTACAGCTGTTTTTTTAATGTAGAAAAAAATCTTTCTGTAACAGTATCTTTATACTTTCCTGTAAAATAGTTATGAGCAGTATTTTTGCACTTTCCTACATAAGCTAGATACGATTACGATGCAGTGTGGATTTCTTCTAAGAGTAACCTTTAGCAAAATATAGTTGTGTCTCAGACTGCAGGCGAGATAACAAAGTTGGAAGCAGTAGTGGAAGCTTTTAAAATGTTGCAGTGGGCATCTCAAATCTATAAACGTGTTTGGAGGAAAAGGGAATAAAATCAGGAAAAAAAGCAGGCAACTGATACCGGTAGGCATCTGTCTTCACTGGGAAGGAAGAAAAGAAACCTGGGGCAGCACGGGCAGACAAGTTGAGGTCTGAGGCTTTAGCGCATTTGGTGCCACTAGGCATGATGGCCTCAGCACCTGTAGATAACATGCTGCTTTTGGGAGGAAGGGGTGGGGGATTGTTGGTTTATAACTAACTTCTGGCAGCAGTTCTCTGCAGAATAATACAGAAGGAAGGGATCAACAGTGGGATGAAAGGCTAGTGAGTTGGATCATTGTTTTTTGACCCATAAAGAGAAGTTCCTAGGCCAAACCTGAAGAATGCAGGGCAATAAATGCCGTCCTGAGGATATAGGTATAAGAACAAGAAGTGCCCAATGAGCTGCCTGCCATGCTTCTAATGTCTAGGTTTGAACTGTATGGGAAGGAGAAGGTCTCCTGCAGGACCTGTGGAGATAGCATTGTTCTGATGAATGAACACTGCTGTGGTGGTCTCGACTGGAGTCTCGGATGCTTCTACAGTCCTACCAAAACTATATTTTCTGTTTGCCTGGCTTATTTTTCTAAGTAAATGTAAAAAATTTCCTTTGATCAGAAAAACTCAGAAATTTATACTAAAATGTGGGAGATATTACAATTTCTTAGCAAGCAAGATTAAAGAGAAAAAAAGACATGATGTAATTTCGTACCTTACTAAATTGCTTCTAGTGTGTATATCCTCCTTCTTACAATAAATTTAATAGAATAGAAATGGTTCATTATTATGCTGGGCAGTGTCTTACACAGAGTAATGTGACCACACTGATTATTTTAAAAATCATCCACAGTTCCTGATTTTGATTAGTATACTTGCTGGTGGATGTGATTGCAGGGAACCTTTGCATTTGTTTGGAGTTTTGGAGTTCAAACATTCTAACTCTTTTATATAATCTGAAAATTGGAGAGGTTTAACATATCACTTAAATATCATGTCTTTTTTTTACAGAGTCTCCCCAATTTACTCTGAAGTTGTGAAATTATGGGACTATTTAGGATCTTTGTATTATCTCTGTTCCTTTAAACTCTCTTACCCAGTGGTTCATGCAGAAATGCTTGTGCCTTTCAGTGTGAATTTTTTTCTTTTGCTCAGCTTTGCTTTGTGGAACCCAATCTCTGAGATTTTTGGATAGTTGTAAAAAGGTCTTTGTTTCAATGGTGAAGTGTGGTTTTATTCTGATCTGTCTGGGGATTAGTATATTTTCATTCTTCTCCTAGTGTGCTGAGAAGAAAAAAACAGTTTTTATGGCAAAACATGCAATGCAGAGGTAAGGAATTAATTTTCATTATTTATTCCTTCAAGTGAAAAATGTCCTCAAGATATTTAGTCATTAGGATATTTGCACAGGTCAGGACAACTCAGACACCCATGAGTAATACTTGATCTAATTGTATGTGTATCTGTCATGCGAGCCACCCAAGGCCTGTCTTTTTTTTGTGGAAAATGAGAGTTTTATCATGAGGCCACTGTTTTCTCCTTTTTAATGGTCATTCAATATACTACTATATAAGTAGTTTATTAATCATTGTTCTTTACTCTCTGGGAAAATAGTCTGTGTGTGCAGTGGGCACAAAATTCCTCAGTAAATGAACTAGATGTGCTATTTCTATTTTCTCCCATAAATCCAGACCTGCTGACATTTTATCTGCTGGTACAAACCTAAAATGAAATTTCCATTATCAAATCTGCACAGGAAAAACCCCAGCCTTTGTCTGCCAATTGCTATTATAAACAGGCATGCTGAGAAGCCAGAAGGCTACAATAGGAAAGTGCTGGTTTTCTATTCAGTGGCTGGTCTTCTGCAGTGGGGGTCCTGGATAATCATTCTAGTGTATGAATTTCTCCTCTTCATGGAAGTTAAGGATTCTGCTTTATTATCCAGTAAAGTATATTAAGTGTGGAATAATTCCGTATTGAAATAAAACAGTTCAAAGGTTTTTGATAGGACAGCCACAGCAGTGTAGCTAAGAAAGAAAATGTGGATTGAATTGAAGGGGGGAGGCATTGCTCCCTTTTAGTTCATATTATAGCACAAAAAGTGTCAAGCTTCTAGTGCATCCATCTTCTTGTTTCCATGGTTTACAATTTACAGGGTCTCAAGAACATTGGTTAGCTCTCATCCCTTACTTGAACAGGACAAGTTCCAGTGTCCTGAATACTGGCATGTCGTTCTGTCTTGGCCCTCAGACAAGCCAGAGCATGTGACTCTGGTTAAGTCTGTGTGTCAGTGCTGGTTTATGGAACTGGTATGGAAGTCAGTGGAGGTTTGAAAATTGGAGGGTGGTGGGGATTTTGTTGTTGTTGTTGTCTTGTTTTTCATTTCACTGCAAAGAGAAGCCTGTTTGACTTCTGTAGTAGGTGAAATAGGCATTCAGAAAACACTAGTCATTCTATTATTCTTAGTAAATATGTTAGTGCATCATAAATATACCAAATTATATTCTTTTTATTTAAATAGCCATAGGAAAAATTAAATATTGTCTTAAGGGTGAAAGTTAAAGGTGGTGCATATTCAGTCTGTAGTATGAGTGTTTCAGAGTTGCACAGCAGTTGTATTCTGCATCTGCTAGGAACAGGTTCACACATGCTCACTGGTTTTATGAACATAAGTATTTGATTTCTTGTGCACTCTCTTGGGAGATTAGACTTGGCCACAGCAGTAGCCTCAGAAATTTTTCTTGATCTCCTTGCATCTGGTCAGTGTTAATATGGATCAAAATAAAGACTCGTTTACATAGTGCATGTGTTTTTGTATCTTACCATAAAAATGAAAGCAGAGGTTACAGCAGCCCAACTACCCCCAGATTTTTCAAGCACGTGCTAGCCTGATGCCTCTCTGTAAACCATTTTCTTTACTCATTCATCCATCTTACCTGTCAGGGAAATCTAGTGGAGATGGTTGTATCCATTTCAAGTGCAAAGACTGTATAAAGTGTCAGTACAAAGCTTAGAACAAGATTGTAAAACCATTGCAAAAGATCACCTTTGCATTTTAAAATTATAAGTATGTGACTTTAAGTCTCCTTAATATCTCTCAAGTCTGTTAATAGTGATGTATTGTCTTCTTTGCAGCATGTGTGTACGCAGACATGTCTCCCATGTTCACCTTATGTGCCATTCTGGTCAGACCTGGGAGTGCTTTTGTGCTCTCAGTACTCAGTGAATTCCCAGTGCTCGGACTCCACTGACAAGGGCGGCAACAAGTGGTGGCTTCTGCATGTGACCTGTGTCTGTAGCCCTTTTAATAGTAGGACTATACAGATTGAATGAATCTCCCTTATGAGACCTGACCTGCATTACTGTGTCCAGGTCTGGGGTCTTCAACACAAGAAGTACCTGGACCTGTTAGAGAGTTTCCAGAGGAGGGGCACGAAGATGGTCAGAGGTATGGAGTACCTCTCCTTGAAGACAGGCTGAGAGACCTGGGGTTGTTCAGCTGCAAGAAGAGTAGGCTTTGGGGAGATCTTAAAGCAGTCTTGCAGTGCTTTAATGGGCCTTGTAAAAAGGAGAGAGGGCCTTTGTATATGGGCAGATAGTGACAGGACAAGGGGCAGTGGTTTTAAACTGAAAGGGGGGCAGGTTTAGTTAGATTTTAGGAAAAAATTTTCACCCTGAGGGTGGTAAAGTACTGGAACAGGTTGCCCAGAGAGGTTGGGGATGCCCCATTCCTGGAAGTGTTCAAGGCCAGGTTGGATGGGGCCCTGAACAGCTTGGTCTAGTGAGTGGTATCCCTGCCCACAGCAGGGCGTTTGGATCATTAAGGTGTCTTCCAACCCAAACCTTTGTGATTCTATGATTCTATACTGATTATCTGGGACCATGATACCAGTTATTTGGGAAAATCTTCAGTGCCATTTGGGCATACAAGAAAGACTATCTCATTTGCAGTCCCAAAGTTAGTTAAGTGCCCGTCTTATTTCAGTATTTTATTTGTGAGAACGTGCAAGCTCTGTACAGTAAATATGAGATTATTCATATGAAGAAAATTAATCTCAACACTTTCAATTAGACTTTAGACATATAGATAAAGTAAATGCCTGAATACTTCAATGGGTTGAGCATCATATAATCTTTCTAGCATTCAGTGATAAATCTGTCACAAGACAATGTATTTTCCTTAAGCTGTTCAATAAAGGGTAACTATTTTGTTATAGTACTTGAGCATTGGCAGACTTCACACGGGATATGTTTTTAAGGTGTGTTTTGTGACCTTAATATGAAGTCCCATTTTGTATGTTTAAGGATTGAAAGTAAAGTAATTTATTTGTTGTAAATAAACAGCAAAGTTTTGTTGTCCAGAGTACCATGGAGGAGAAACTCTTGCATGTTTTACTCCCCACTCAATTCTTACTCCTTCACTGGAATGCTGAACTATTGTTTCCTGTAGCCAGTAATACTAAGAATTGGTATCTATAAAGCAGCATTCCTTCCAAGTGTCTCATAGTTCATAATCACAGTCTTTGCTATAATTACAGATTAAAGGCAAATTCCCTCTCTCCATTCAAAGGTCTCTAAACCAGTGCCTTATATTACTTGTAATTTTGAATGGTAATAAGTCTGATGGGTTTTATAGCTAAAAGAATGATATAAGAGAAGTAGTGAATGGTAATGAGCTGATAGCTCCACCAGACATAAACTGAAAACATAAGCATCTAGTTCCAGTCACAGGAGCTTTTATGAAATAAAAATGTTGCAGTGGTAATGCAATGAGCAACATGCATGGAGATGCTGTTAACTCTTCAAGATACATCTCCTGAATATCCTCTGCAATAATTTAATGACAAAGGATACCTCTGTTTTTGTTTTATTTTGGTTTTTTGTTTTTGTTGTTTTTTTAAACCAATACTATGTAATAAATGCTCATTAAAATGTTGTTTGAATGAACAACAGTTATTATTCCACAGGCTTTGCTGAGGAAATACAGTAATTCCATATGTGTTTCCATAAGGGTTTCTGTGATAAACTTTTATTTTTAAAAACTTTCTTAATTATCACTCAATTTGATCACTTTGAATGGTGGTATTTAAATTATGCAGCTTTTATTGCCTTAATTTAGAATTTCATTCTGAGGGTACCACTCCCAGTTTTCAGGTAATGAGTTTTACTTCATTTCAACAACTTTTAATTGTGATGTGGCATCAAATATAAAACCTTGCTTTGGTTTTCTTTTTACATTTTTTTTTTTTGGTGTCTAAATTGCCTTTACTAAACATAGATTTCTTTGCATGCTATTATTCAGTAGGAGAAAACGGATGTCAATACATTCTTCCTCTTTTTAAAAAAAAAATTCTACAAGGTATGTATATATTATCCTGATATTTTTAGAGAAATATCTACATAAAAGAATAGATAAGTATGTTCTCCTGGGGGGAACCTCAGATGTGTGGTTCTTACTATAGGGAGGGAGTGATGTCTTGCTGGGGCTACCTAAAAACAGAGGCTAGACAAAATTAAGAGTATAAAAGCAGTAATATTTATTGAAGGGCCTTCAGGTACTTGAGGGCAGATGAAGCCCACCCAGGGGCTACACCCAAAATGGACCACAGGGTCATGGTTTCCATACTTTTATAAATTTGGTCCAGTCTCATATTGGGGGTTAATCCTCCAGTTACGGCTTCAGGTAATGAAGTAGTTTACTCCAAGTTTGCTCCCCCTTAATGCACTGTTGTTTACATTTCTCAGGGCCTGAGACAGTAAGGTGTCCTTGAGTTTCAGACCTAGGGACGAAATGTTTTGACTGACCAAGACAGGAGAACAGTAGCTAACAGGCTATATGGAGTTTAGAATTATACACTAAAGAGTGACAGGATATGAAAAATATAAAAGCTAAAATCCTAAGGCATCAGGAGAATCAAAAACTTCCTTGGCCGTAAGATTTCATCTGTTTTTCCACATTCGTTGAAATTACAATGCACTATATATTTTATAAGGTTTGGGAATCTTTATTACTTTATTGCAGTGAATGTGTGCCAAGCTTAATACTTGAATTTATTTTATCATAAATAATCGTTTTTTCTTCCCATTTTTCAGATTACTATTTGCACTGTACAATAATATTTTATTATGGTTTTCTAATGGTTCATTACTATTCTGCACTAAATGTTGTGGTAGAGGTTTTTTTCTTCAAAGGTATGTTGGCGTGTTTCATGTTTTACTCCATGATTTCATTGAGACTGACTCACTAATTCATCCTTTTTGTGTTGTGTCCTGTTTTACTTCTGCTAGTGTCAACAACAGTAGCTTTATTTTACCTCACTTGGTGTAATTTTCATATAATTTGGTATAATTTGCAGCGTAAGAACTATTTTGTCAAAAAATCTTTGAAGACTAATGTGTAAGACAAAATACTATCGGACAATTTCAGCTATCACTTCTGCAACTTAATTCACCCTGTGTATCTGGTGAAGAATAGTGAGCATGCAATAATTTATTCAAGTTTATGATGTGCACAGAGTGCCAGCGAGGAAAGACAAATAAAAGCTTGAAGGTCTGAATAAGTAGCACTGAGACCAATGGGTAAATTTCAGTCAAGTTCTTAGATTAGTCTTAATGGAAATGCAGCACTCAAGTACTGGTGATCTTGACATTTCAACTGGCATGCGGAAAGATACCATTCATTACCATGATTTTGCACAGCCTTGCAAAAAAAAAAAACAACAAAATCCTCAAATCTGTTTGGGAATATATGTAAGTTACAGGGAATATGCTTGCTTATCTTGTATATATATTCTGTTTAGGTCAGAGTTTGCATATGGACCATAGAGTGAATTCCATATGGTTCTCTAGGTCACATGAATTTTGCTCTCTAAAATGTTGTTCAATATTTTTCTCAAATACTTATTTGTAAGGGAATTTTTTCAATTATTTTCTTTATATGATAGAATATTATTTTGACTTAAAATGTACTTATTTTTGGACTGTTTTGTTCTAAAATTAAAAAGAGTTGAGTAATATGCAAAGCTTAAAACCATTACAGTTACGATTTGTGTGGGATTGTACTTCACAGGCAGTGATGCAGCACAAAGAATATATAAATGATTTTCAAAGCATCACATAAGAACTTTGTATTAAAGGTAAAATATTTTTCCAAGTCAGTAGTTAAGGGTCATTTCCATTTGGTCATCCTTTACCTTTTCTTTTATGTTTCCAGAGAATGTAGTCCATTGTATTCTCAATCCTTGCAGAAAATAAATCAGGATCTTAGATATTTTTTGTTCATTATATATACCTATTTCATTCTTTAAACTCCACTTACCCTTTCTGTGCATCACAGTGGGGGTTTTTGGGATAATAAATTATTTGAACTGCTAAAGAGGTGGTATTGAAACTTTTTTTCCAACTGGAAAATGCACAGAACTTGTGTGGAAATAAAACAGTCTGTAAAAATTTATCTGAAAACACTATGCCAACTCAGGAATCATATGTTGACCTATTCAAGGTTAATTTCTCACAAAAATGACCTGAAAAAATACCTGGAAGTCAAAATAAGGTCCTTATAGCCTGTCTATGTAACGACAAGTGAGACTGAAATGGGCAGAGAGACTGACAAGGAGTCATTTCTGTCTGGCTGCTCTCTTCTGTTTGCTGCATGAAATTCTCCAAATGTCTTAGGTCCATTATGGAATAGTGTAATAAATGCTTACATTTTAAAAAGGCATGATGGGTCATGAAAGCCAGTTCTCTTCAAGCTCTATGAAATGTAATAATCTTTCGGTGTTTTTGTTTTGTTTGTTTGGTTTTTTGTGTGTACAGAACCTGGTTGACTTGTAACCCAAAGTGGGTAAGTGTTCTGTAAATATTTGTGTCCTAAAGGTGTGATTTAGCAGAAGGAGAATGGATCAGTAGGAACCTGACTCCTTACCTTATCTACCTTCAACAAGGGGGGACTCCACCTATATGTGGAGTCTGGAGCTTCTGTCAAGGTAAGAGCTTCAAAATGCAAACAATCCATTTTAGTTATGTGCAACGAAACCTCAGTTAATTTGGTTGAGGGTCTGTTTTTATAATTATCAAAAAAGATTTACACTGATAGTGCCTTGGTACTGTTTTGGAGAAAGTATGATTTTTTGGAAAAGTTGTCTAATGTTTATTGTTTTCTGGGTTCATTTTTTAAAATTTTTTCTTTGTTGTTATGAGATACGTCCCTTTAATATAATACAAGTAAATGCCTTGTGTATGGAATAAATAGAGAGCTTTTAAGAGCTCTATAGGTTGCTAGTGCTATTTTAACAGAACTAAAATTGATAAATGAAACAGTTTATACAAAAGTGTCATACCGTCAATGGGATCTGTAGGAGTCTTTTGTGTTTTCCTGCTGTGGAATACACTGGTTATATTGTTATTTCAGAAAAGGTCATTTGCTCATCAAACAGCTTTGAGTTTATGGGCTTTTCCTAGAGGAAGGCTCCTGTGGATATCCTGCATTCCCATCTGAAGTATGACATTGAGTTCCTCTGTCAGGTATTTTGCAAAAAGACCCAACACCGAGACCTTCCATGCTACCCCGATAGCCTTTATTTAAAAAAAAAGTTTAACTAATCTCTTGGAGAATCCTTCAGTGATGTATGGATAATGATCTGGTGGGGAAGGAGTACAGGAAGGAGGGCCAAGCTGATTTGTGATTGTTTCAGTCTGTTGGAAAGTCTTGTACTTCCCATCAGACATTTAGTGTATTGTAGTGGTTAATGGTTAGACGAAAAACTAAGTTTTTATAGTAGCTATCAACCTTTATTTTCTATTTAAAAAGGGGAAAATTCATTTCATTAAACAGTAGAAAGTAGAATGTGGAATATAAAATTTAAGCATATTTTTAAATTTTTCATGGCGACTCATTAAAAATGAATGGATATGGAAAGGCAGGTGCTCAAAAATTTCACCCTCTGGCAGTTTCTTTTCTAGTTTCTCTTGTTCTTCTTTATGGTGGATTCTAAGAAATGTGAAATGTTCTGAGTTGTGTTTGTCTCTATTATTCCTTGTAGTATTGATACCTGATTTATGTTCATACAGATAATTTATCCATATTCACCTGTAGGGCATTTTGTATACTGTCACACATAGTGGAAAATGCATATGAGTGATCCACTGAATATTGATTTTATGGAATTGTAGAGTAATTCAGTTTGGAAGGGAGGTTTCTAGTCCAACCCACTGTTCAAAGCAGCATCAGTCCTCAGGTCAGCCTGGGCTGCTCAGGGCTTGATCCAGCTGGATCCTGAAAACCTCCAAGGCTGGAAAGTGCACAGCCTCTTGGGCAGCCTCTTTTGTTGTCTGACTGTCCTAACAGGAAAAAAGCATGAGGTCGATCGGGTCTGATTTACCCTTAGAAAATCCATGCTGGCTCTTCTCAATCACCAAGCTTGGCATGTACTAAGCAATATGAAGGCTAAATAACTTCTCAAGTGCATGAAATGTGACAGATTTGTTAAGCCATTATCCTAGAGAGTAATTTCAGAGGAACCTTGGTGTACATTGGAAACACAAATGGAAACATTTTGAAGGTCTGGTGGGTACTATTGACCTTGTGTCCTTTATCTCAGATTCATAGTTTCTTCATGTCTTTGCATTTAATTTCTGTTCCTGCTGTATAAAGTCCTAAGCACAAGGGAAAGCGGGGAAGTTTTTTATAGATGTTTTTTTACTTCAGAATGTGAATACTGATTTTTCTGCAGTTAGTTCTAAAATTTCTGTTAGTGTCTTGTCATTCTGAAATGTCTCTGAGCCACTGAAAATCTTCTACTTGGTACTGCAGTAAAAATATAGGCTATTTTAAGAAATTCATGGTTATGCAACTGATAAGCCTATCTAAAAGCGTGAATCTTCTTTGCTGCTAAGCAAGAAGGAGTTGTCTATAGAAGTAGCAATACTTCAATGAGTATCTCAGTTTAATCAGCTTTCAGTAAGTTTTCATTAGAGGAAATATTAGAGTTGCTTAACAGTACAAAACGTTCACTATCTTGTTTTTAATGTCACATTCCTTCCTATTCCTTTTAGTTTTATGACAGGCCAAACTGACATGACTAGACCTGAGTTCCAGTGGAATGGCATATTCTGTCTTCTAGTCAGATTGTTTAAGCCTCATGTCTCAAGTGGGACAGAAACCACAGTGTTGAATATAGATGTACTTTACAGCTGACTGTCAAAGATATATGGCCCATAGGTAAACCTAATACTTTTTTAATATGTCTGGGGAAAGAATCCATGAAACCACATTTTAAAACCGATTTGGCAATGGATTCTGTTAGCTATGGACAGAAATGAGAAAGAAGGAATGGTATGTAGTAAATACTGAGGCAATCTCAAATAGAGAAATTGCTAGGCACAAGGTCTTTAATAAGTGCATTCCTTTTCCATTTGATTTAAACATTCTGTAAATGGTAATCTAAATAGAATCAAGAAAGGTGGGGCAAAGAAGATTTAAATTAGTAGATCTATTGTAGCTACCAAATCAATTCTGCCTAAGCAGACTTTTTTTGGTTTCTTTTTCAGTCTAGCTCTCAACTGTATTTGTTGGATGCAGTGAGGAGCGACTAACCAAAAATATGAGTATTTCTAATCTAGTGTAGTATAGTGATACCTAACTGTGGTAAAAAAGTGACTCTTTGAGTCAACCTTCATTTATTAACATGGAGTTAATGAGTTAAGCTTTATTACACCAATAAAAATGCTTCCAGTTTAAGAAAGAATTTCTATTTTATATAGAGTATATAAACCATATGTTGTATATGCCTAATGAGAAGTGTTTATATCTTGATTTTATATTTTGGTTGAGAATGATTTCTCCTATCCCTTTTTGGACAGAGGAGTTTGCAGGGTCTTGCAGGCACGTTCTAGGTTAGTGAGTTATTCTGTTGGTCATTGTGCAGTTAAATGAAATAACTGAAGAACACAGGAGTTACAGGCTGGTGGCAGTGCTATTACTGTGCCTAATATATATCTTACAAGACACTGCAATGCTGCCTGTGGGGGATATTCTTACGAACACATTTTCACAACACTAACTCCCCTTTTTTTATGCGTCTCGCCAATTTTAGCTTTAACATATTTAGTAGGTTTTTTATTTCATTTGTCCATTTCAAAAGTGCAATGAATTCTATAGCTAATACAGAAAAAAAAAACCAAAAAACAAACCCAATAAAGATACTTGTGAACACAGACAAAGCCAGATAAATTACAAAGGCAACAGGGGTTTTCAGTTACCAAGCTGTCTGGGCGTGTAGTCAGCGGCTCATCACGCAACCCTTTTTTTTATTAATTGTTTTCATTTGGTTCACTCCTCAGGATTTACAGAATGAGAACAAGTGACTTATGTGGTATTTGAAATTACTTTTTTTAGTGTAAAAAAAACTAGGGGTAGAAGTTGAAAAATTGAGAGCCTCTGTTCTTTCTGTACAAATGAATGTATTTGAACAAGGAAAAGGATGATTATGGTTTGCATAATCCTCTGTCACATGGATGTTACAATGCAAAATAGTATTGGAAGTTCTTTAACTTCTTTAAGACTAAAGTTATAACTTTGGAGAGTTATATCTAATGATCCATCATTATTAATAAACATTTGAGCAGCCTTAAGGGTTGATTTTAACTTGTGGAGAAAATAAGCTGTTAAAAAATAAGCTGCAAAAAGGTAATTCAAGTAATATAAAATTGTTCTCACATCCAGATAATTATTTTATTCTGGCCTTTTTAATAATTGAGTTGTGTATTGCATCACTCTTCCCATTTCAAAGGTACCTGAAATGAACCAGAAAGAATAGTGCTTGTCATCTTAGTACCCCTTTCCCCCGACCCCCGTGCTGTTTCTTGCCAACTTGTGGCCCAATTCCAAGGTGACAATTGCATTGTTAGAGAAATAGAAGAAAGTGTCCTGTCAGTCAAGTGTTAGCAAGAGATACCCAGAATGCAAAATATCTTACATATTTGTACACTGGATTATGGAGCAGAAATCATCTGTAGCATTGAAAATTACAAATGCATACACTGACTTTTATTCTTCCCTGTGAAAGAAGCAACTGCATTCTCTTAAACCCCCCCAAAGACTTAACTGATGTTACCACTGGCACTTTTTTAGGTCTGTTCCCTCTGCTATGCTGCCACCATCTTTTCTCAAGATACCGTTTTTCTCATGATGAATCTTTTTCCAGGGAAACAGAGAGAAGGAAACTGAAAAAGTAGCAAGGCTGGTCTCTGGATTGGTTTTGCCCCTGCTCTTCAGAAGATTTGTTGAGATGGACCCAGAGTACCTGTTACCTTGCCAACCATAAAGTGTATACAAGTCCTTTTATTGGTAAATGAAGAGCTAAATGGCTGTTCCATCAGTCCAGATCCCTAGTGCAGTGTCCAGGTATGCAGGATCACTACTTCTATGAAGATAACCTTCTTTTCCTGTAACAGGTACAACTGCACAGAGCCCATAGCAAAGCTTTTCTTCAAAGAAAGAAAACTGGCACACTTGAGCAGAGGAAGTCATAGGAATAGGGATGAATATAAAAAGGAAGGCTCTCTGTCAAGAAGAATGGATGAGTTGGTCACCTTAAAAATAGATGACGTTGAAATGCATGAGACATGCTGCCTGCTTACATATCTTACAATGAAGAAATTTAATCCAGATATGGTTTAAATGACCCAAATCCCAGCCTTTTATGCAAAATCAGACCCTTCTTTACTTAAAAACAAAATTAAACTCCTGTAAGGGCTTATAAGAGAAATTTACAAATTATAGAAATGTAAGCAGGCATGATTGTAATAAAAATTTTGTTCTTATTAGTAAGAAACTTCAGCTAGATCATGAATACAAGTTTGTTTTTGTCTGCTTGTTTTTGCTGAGGAATTGAAACTATGCTAAGCTGAACCTGTAGTTTACTTTGAATAATCAGTTTTTAAAAAAATATCTCTTTGTACTCTTTTTGATTGAGTCAGTGAGTGCTGTTCTTTTAATGAGAATTTTGTTGTGTTTCCCTGCAACTCCCACTTCTCATGTTGTTTACTGTGAGAAGGTGACCTTATTCTGGGTCATGATTCAGTTTAATATTTTAGTATGATTTTTATCATGGAAGAAAGGACAATATGTAATAGATCACAACATGAACAAGGTTATTTTCATGAAGATTATTTGCTGTAATTTTCAGAAGCACTCTGGTAAAGAACCTTTATGGTTGCCATTAACCCTGAGTACAGGGTTATTTTATCCTTCCTGAATTGCTGAAAGAGCTTTAAATGAAAATAAAGTCTTCTGCCAGGAGAAACTAGAAATGTCTGTTCATAACAAATGTTTAAAGGGCTGATAAACTTTCAGACTGAGACAGAGTAAACATGAATGATGTGTATAGTCGTTACATTATTGTAATTTATTGAGAATGGGTTGATGGAGAAAACATTTCTCATCTGTTTTTTTCTATGGGTTCTAAATTGGGCCTTGCAGAATTCTACATAAATGTCTAAAACAAAAACCTGTAGGAGAACTATTGGTCTTATCAGGTAGCCTTACATTTCAAGAAATTTACCTTCCAAGTCCAGAATCTAGGCCTATCTGTGCAGATGTACTGTAAATATTCTGCTCCACCAGAAGCAGCATTTCCTCAAGCATTTAAAGATGTCAGAAGTATTTTTAATAATTAACAGAAATTCTGTTAGAAAATGAGAAATGTGAGCTACCTAGGCTTTTTCATGTGTTGACAGCCCAGATGTTACAGGAAATAAGAGAGATCTTACTGGCTTCATTGGTCTGCTCTGATCCATCAAAATCTCTGTAGAGGAAATTTATGTTGATTACGAGTCTAATTACAATTCCTTTTTTCAAATCTAATTGCTTGTAAAAGGTAGAAGAATGAACAAGTAGGACGTTGCCACCCTCTGTACATGTTGGGTAAAATTCCAGCTGGCAGGGCACTGCTTTCCTCATCACATTTATCCTCTGTGCTTTAGCCTTGATGTGGATATCATAGTAGCTTCTTTTATTTTCAGCCTGATTTGGGTTCCACATTCTCTGGGAATAATTCCTGGTCTACAGAGATGTAAAGGAAAGAAAAATAGAACTGTAAGTCTTTTTTAAAAGAATCAGGGTCTTTTGGATATATTTATATATATGTAATTGGCAGGTGACTCAGATTCATTGGAGGGTTTTTTTTCGTTCTGCGCTTAGGTCATGGCCAAATAAAAAAATCTCTAGGAATAAAAAATAATCTGCAGGATTGAGAACAATGTGGTTACATGGGAGAGACTGGATCCAAGGTTATTCGTCCCTCAGGTATGTAATTGTGAATGGAGTATTTTCATAAGGAAGGGTCTTTTATCAAAACTGGGATGGCACTGCAGAGTCAAGGAAACAACACAAAAATCCTGTGAATTCTGCCAGAACTGAGATTAGTGCCATAGGTTATAGAACCACTTTATGATGGTAACACCATTCTCTTTCAGAAGTATCTACGAGTGTACAGATTATAGGAAAATCAGCAACAAAATTTGGGACAAAAGTAGTGGCCTAAGTATTATTTGTAGATCTTAGGCCTTACCTGTCCCGCAGGCAGTGCCCTTCCTTAGTGGAACCCTAACCTGGGACCAACAGGCATTGCCCAGAGGAAGGAGCTGTCAGGAGAAATTTCCTTTGGCATTCCCCTTTGGCAGCCTTTTCCTGGCCCTGTACATACTGTATCTCTGGGATCTCTTTGGCAACCTCTCCCTGCCAGCCCTAACTAGATGGTCAGATAAGTCTTTGACTTGGACCAACAGCCGTGACCTATAGAGAAAGGTTTCAGGGGAAATTTCTTTTGTCAGCCTTCCCCTTTGGCAGGCTTTTTAGCCCTACTTATACTGCAGATCTAGGGTGTGTTGTTTTCTCATAATTAATTCTATGTCTTCATCTAAGCCTTAACCCAAGACCTATAAAAAAATTTCCTGCAGCCCACCTCTTGCTTTGGCAGCCCCTTTTCGGCCTTACTTGGCAGCTTTAGGCTCTCTTTGTTTGCAAACTCTAAGAGAACTTGCAGGTCTTAACGACAGTTTGTGAGAGTGTGTTTTGCAGCTTTTATTCTTGTAGGAGAATGTATCAGTCCTTCACTGTTATGCTGAATGTAAATTCATATGCTGCGTGCTGAATAGGCAGGCTGTTAGTGCTATTCTTCTCAAATACTTGTTCTTACATAATTTAGTTTATACTAAAATTCATTCTGAGGGGAGATAGTTACTTTTATGGTATGGAATGAATGGAAAGATCTGTGTAAACTCCTTCAGATGAACACATGGGGTATCTAAAATTCTGTTTAAAGACTGTGTAAAGAAGATTGTCCTCTATCATCTAACTGCTATATTCTCTCAATCCTCTAAAGTAATTGAAATACCTAATTTTGTAGATGTTGCATTCATGATGCATGCAGAACCAGTGTACATAACAAGGCTGTAAGCACTTCTATACTTTACTTCAAGGAAGAAGTGGTCTCAGGTGATTTGAGTGAATATCTCTGTCACCCTTATTTTAAAAGCAAGTTCAACTACATTTTAAACTTGAAATTTAATAACATATGATACCTTTCAGTAGAGCACCTGTCAGAAACAAATGTATTTTCTTCTCTGTTTAGAGGGAAAAAAATCACCTTTGCTCATTAGACACATGCAGAGTATAATTTCACATGGTATGTCTGTTTTTCCCCAGCAGATTTTGTAACATGGCTGGAACGATAAAGCTCACAACATCATTAAAGTGGCAAGAGTTTAACAATCCCTTGGTTTTATTGCTTAAAATATAACCTGATAGTGTTTCAGAAATCCGTGAGGTTTTCAAGTCTTGGGGATAAAAAAAAAAGTATGGTAAAACGACTTCATCTTGAAATATGCAGTAAAGGTGGAATGCTAACCCGTATGAGGATGACTCCATTTTGGTAGGAAAGGCTTAAAAATGTATATGATCAAGGTCTAAAAATTAATAGAAGTGATAGCTGAGGAGGAAAGTGATGACAAGCCGAAATGTTACTCACAAAATTCCACAGCTCTGGAATTAGGAGGCAGTTCCTGAAATCACTTGGAAGTCAGTATAAAATAGATACTTTTTCATGCAGGATGTAGAAATTCCGAAATGTCTCACTCTAGGAAATGGTGGAGTGGCAGAGCTTGAAACAGACTTTAGCTGCATGCAACAGAGGATGTCACTATAGAATCTTTTACATTCTTAAATGTCAATCAGTTTCACTCATGTTCTGGTTTGTTTGTTTTTTTCTTAATTAAAGCAACACCTTTTCTGATAACACCTATCAAAATTCCATCCAACTGAAGATAAGTATTTTAAAAATATGAAGACTCTAATGACATTTTAATTTTCTTTTATGTAGACTATTGCAATGAAATCTTCAATTTATGAACCTCTTCCTCAGTAAATATTGAAAAAATCAGCTTAAGTGTTTTATTCTCCTTTTCTTGCACACCAATACCAGCAGTCAGGTAATCTTGTCATTGTTCAGCAGGGTCTTCCCCTGGGTCTCTTACAGAGGCTTCATGATGATATGTTTTAGAACAGACCTATAAATATGAGCCAGCCATCTAGAGTTCCACTGGAGAAGTATGAACATCTTAAGTCTGTTGGAAATTCTTTTTTATTTTTCAGTAAATTTTTAAAGATAAGAAAATATTTATGTTCTAGACCCAAACAATTAGTTCTAAACAGAAAATTGCTGAAAATTTGTTTGTCTAAATTCTCTCCCTGCAGTTTGCAAGAGTTCATGATGGAGGCGAGTTGTTAGAAAATTAAAGGAAAAAGGGATGGTGGTTTTTTTTGGTGGTTACCCAGAAAGTGATTGAGCTGCTCAACAGAAGTTGCTCCAGAAAACTGACTAAGCCTCCTTTACCATTAGGAAGGAGAAAACCAAGGATCCATCCCCTTTTCTTCCATACTCTGAGCTTATTAAATAGCTCTTTTCTAACTTTATCCTCTGCAGGACATCGTATATGATCTCTTCACGAGGAGTATATTGTACAAAACTAGCATGCATACTTTTTAATGTCCATCTGAAGTGAAATAGATTTGATTGTAGATTGTTTTAAAAGCAAATATCAGAGTTATTGCATACAGCAACCCAATTTAAATGATGGCACTGCAGTTTTTGGCTTGCATTAGTTTTCTGTGAAAGCTTGTTCTGCTAAAGGCTCTGCTGTTGAAAAGAAGTTCTCATTTCTCTTTTTGTAAAGAGAACTTTCCAAAAGTTTGATTTAATAGAAATCAATACTTATTCTACTTACACTAGAGGCTTAGAGAGGATTTTATTTCATTTTTCTTTTCCCAGAGTAGACATTTCCCTCAGAGTGGTGCAGTCCACTCTGAGAACAGCAGTAGAAATTGAGATAGTAGTATTTACAGTATTTACAGCAGAACCAATTAGGAACTTGTCTGTACTTTTGTATCCAATCACTTTTTTGGATTTTGGCTGGGAGAAAATAATTTTCAACTCAAGGATATGCAGAGTGCTTATGCAGAGAAGGCAGTAGGCGCTAATTATCTTTTAAAAGTCTCATTAAAACATAAAAGCAAGAGTAGCCAAAAGGATTAGAAAGAAAGTATGCTTTGCAAGAATGTAGAACTTTATTTCTACTTACAAGAAATGCTTAAAAAATTCGAAGAAGATTTTAAGGACAAGATTTATTCAGTCACAAATGTGACCTCTGCTTGCTCCCAAGTTCCCCATTTTTTATTTTCCTATTTTTTTTTTCCTTTATGTGCATTCTAATTTCAGGACACTGACTTTTATTTGACCAGGTGATGTGTTGAACCTTCTTTGTTTTACTTAAACAAAGTAGTTTTGCTTAAAGGTTTGAAACCATTTGGATTTCTCAACTTCTTTTTTAATCCCCCCCCCCCCCCCCAAAAAAAAAAAAATTCTTGACAATAACCTTCTGGTTATGGGAATTCACTCATAGTCTGAGCTTGTCATGCCTGTTTGTTACTGTATTGTTTACTGTTATGTTTCTGTTGTGGAGGACTGTCATGTTCACTGTGAGTGACTAAGGTATAAAATGAGGGGGATTTTTTTTTTTTTTTAATCTCACTGTTTCCAGTAAATGAATGGACATTTATATATGATATTAAAGTAAATTTCCTGCAATTTTGTTAAAGTAGGTCTCTGGCATTCAAGATAAATCGAAGAAAACATTTAAGTATAAATTATGTTCTCTATGTATTTAATATAGAGGTAGATTTCCCTATTTCATTTTGTGTGGTTCGTTCCCCACCCTGCCACCTCCCAAGGGATGTATTTCACAATCCTGAAATGCAACTGGCACAGTGCAAATCCTTATAAGATAGCAAAAATCTAAATATGACTGTAAAAATAAATGAGCGAACACATATACGTATATACCACTTACTATGATTGCATGTTTCTTGCTCTTGAAGACAGGTTGAGAGAATCAAGCTCTCTTTTCTGTAAGTCCCTTATTAAGGGACTTAGAAAGAAAGTCATCTTGACATTCAAATGCTAAGTGTGAGAAAGGTCCGTGAGAACATAGGAAAATTTGTCACTGTACTCTTCAAAAGAGTGAGGTGTGTAACTGTACTTATCTGGGAGGGAAACCTGTTATTGAAACTTCATACTGTTAAAAGAAGATTGTGATTATCTGCAAGAGTAAATAACAAATATTATCTTTATAGTCAAGGTCCAGTGCTCGCAGTAAAAGTAGGTTCTTCTCAAATGAGTACTGCTTCTCAAGAGGGTACCTTTTGAAGAAATGAGAAAACAAGGTGTTCAGGAGAAACTTGGTATTTAATGAAAAACAAAGCTGAATCTTAACTATTTTTAAAAATGTTATATTGTAATGATCAGGAAAAATATTTTGCTGTGAAACACCTACAGTTACTCATTGTTGCTGACAGCATCGCAGGCACCAGTAGGCTCCAGACCCAAATGTTGTGCCGGTCTGGTCAAGTATGTCTACATTCAGTGAAGTCAGAAATGGGAAAACATGGAAGTTAAAGGAAACAAGCTGCTTTCAACAGCTATTTCTTCATGGGTAGATTGTCTAGCTTGCAATTAACTGTGCAGGGTGCAGAGACTCTGCCACTGCCTTTATAGTCCTGGAAGACAAGCATTTTTGCTGAGAGCTGCCCTGAAACAATTAAATGTCTTATTTCACTATTATCTCATGTATCTCCTCCTATTAGGTTTTTGTCATAAGCTGATAGAGGTTTTTGTTGTCTAATTATCTCTGGCATCAGTCACTGTTTTGCTTCATTCGGGTTCTTCCCTCATTCATTTCCAGGAATAACTGCTAACAAACTGTAGCTGATGGCATCTTGCCCTCATTCAAGGTGCACAAAGTTGTCCTGTGTGTTTGGCATTGCTTTGCTGTGCTGCTACAGCAAGCAGAATTTTCCTTAGGCACAATGGCATATCTGTGTAATGGGACACACTTCATTAAGAAAATGTGTAAATTGACTGTAAGCCAAATAACTAAACCATTTTCTGATATTTTTCCCTTAAATGATACTCACTTTCAAAAGGACTGTTAGCTATTATTGTGGAGATTAATTTGAACAGTGGGAAATGTGGACAGAGATCTTTGATAGTATTGTTTTCTTAGCTTATATTTCAATGAAAACTAGGAAAGAGCCTGTATTTAAACTTGCAAGTCTATCTTCCCAGAAGCCTGTTAATTGCTGAGTGATGACCCTGTGTGGTGAGAGCATATTGATTTTTCATCTTTTAGTCAGCTTAAATTAACTATTTGTTTCAGAAAAGGTCATACTTGTTATTTAATTGTGAATTATTAGAAATAATTGAGCATTGGCTTACATACTGGTAAAACAGGATATAATGTTAATTTGTCTTCTCAAACTGTAGTACATTTTAATGTTTCTTTTCATTGTTTATGTAGTAATTGCTTTCATATTTTTCCATTTATTTTCCACTGGCTTGTCCCTGGTGATATAACTTTCAGATTCTTTTTACACAAAATTTCAATTTTTGATGAAAACACATCATTTACTTCTAGTAATGCTTGTCTTTCTAGAAAATGTAGAAGATAGATTCATATACCTAGCTGAAACATAAAATGAGAATTTTATTTTTAAATTATTTGTGCTTTGGCTAGTTCTCCCTGAAATGTTAGGAACCAGGACTTAGTCCCAGCAGACATTTGTATTTGATCTCAAATAGTTTCAAAGAAATCTTTTTTTTGTAGTAAAGGTAGAACACGTGATTTAATGTATTATTGCTGCATGCCATGGAAGGTTAAATCTTTGTTAATATACAGTGAAATAGCATATTTTCTTAGATCCAGAGCCTCAAAAGCCCTTGGGTCTCAGCCATGGAATGGAGTACCCAACTGGAATTCCTGACATGGTGCTGCCAAACCTGCCTTCAGCTGAAGTTTTCTGGGCATCTAGGCGCGTACAGACAGTTTGCCTCCCTTGTATCACAGTTAGATGACCTGGCACATGTTTTGTGCTCAAACCTGCTCCAGATCCTCACAAAAGGGGCCTTCAAGAGTTTACTGAGAGATGCTACATTCAATAAGCCTCTTTGATATACCAGAGGCATGTGCTTGAATTCCTTTAGCTCAGTATTGTAACTCCATCTTGCAAAGGTATGTTAGTCTGAGATCTCTTGTCTTGCAGAGTGTGAGGGATTTTACCCTGCTTTTTCCATGTGGGTGAATGGCGGAGTTGGAGGCTTTTGCTAATATGTTTGGAGGCACTTGCCATTCTTTTATTGAAACTGCTCCAGTATGCCATGAACAACCAAATTATTGTTGGAGCAGAAAAAAAAAAGCAAGAAAAACTGTTTGAAGGGATTTGGAAATTCTGAAGAGGCCAGTTCTTCAACTCATACTTCAAGACAAAGTCA
The DNA here is from genome assembly GCA_013397975.1 of Machaerirhynchus nigripectus. Lineage (NCBI taxonomy): Eukaryota > Metazoa > Chordata > Aves > Passeriformes > Dicruridae > Machaerirhynchus > Machaerirhynchus nigripectus. Next base: position 1,782,993 of record VZRQ01001805.1, read on the forward strand.
ATTTAGAATAGACAGATATTTTATAGAAAGCACAAATCCAATCTTCAGAACAGGTGTCCTTTCAATTTTTTTTTTTTAACATCTTCCAGCAGCTCTTCCCCTGACCATGTTCCCTCTCCACAAGGTTGAGAGGTCTTGGGCTGTTGCAGGAATTAATGTTCTTCCTGCCTGCCAAAATGTCCTATAAAAAACCAGTAGACAGTTGTTGTTCTAGATCAGTTATTTTCAACTTTTTCTTAGTATGTGGACCTCTTTAGAAAATTCACATTAATAGTGTTATACAGCATAAGAACCTTTCTTTATGTACTGTGGGTTTTTGTAGAGGCAGTTGAGACATCGCTTGTATTATCTCTAGAAGAAGAATATTTGTTGCATCTTCATGGTTCCCTTCTGAAAATACCAATTCCTTTTAGATAGAAAACTGAATTTAGTTTTTGTTTGCTACTTCACATGATCTAGATTTAGGTTAATGATCTCTAGATAAGAAACTTCATCAGTTGCAAGTAATTTGGTTTAAATTCCCCTGTTTTGTTTTTTTTTTCCAGCAGAGAACATCCAGAGCTAATGATTACTTCAGAGTAAATTATTCACCATGAGCATATAATGTATACATTGTAATATATTTAGTTCTTCAGATGCTCTGACTGATAGCCTGAGATACTCAATAAAAGCAGGAAGCCTATATTTAGAATAGCTTTAGTTCTTTTCATAAAGACAAGCCAGTTTCCAAGTCTGTGTGTGAACATACATTGTGGGAGTGGGGCATTTAGAGGTTATACCTTCAGCAGCCTGGTTAACTTAAAGTTAATTTATTTTCTTATGTAACTTGATTCCTTTTCACCGAGGCTGAAAAAAAACCAGTTTCTATGATATGTCACCTCTTCAAAGTCATAACCAATGCTGCTGATTCATGACATGATTACCATGTCTTCAGAAGTTCAATTAGCTCAATCAGAAATAGAATTTCCAAAGGCAGTGTTGTCCTTTGAGGTAATATAAATGTCAGAAAAAATGTACTAGCTGAATAAATACCATCCACTTAGAGTTAAATACTAAGACTGCAGATGGATTCTACTTACGGCACTTAAGCCAACAGAGCCACACTGTAGAAAAGGTTGCAAATGTGCCTTTCAACCCTGTGAATTCTGTCCAAGAGGAATCAATATTAACAAAAAAAAAAGGCTTGCAGAGTTCTAAAGTAAGGTGCTTCTCTAATTTGTGTATTTTTGTGAAAATCTTTCTGCTTTGAAATCAAATGTACCTGAATCCATTTATTTGCTGTTGCTTTTTTTTTTGTGTACTGCTGATACTCTTAAGTTCTTAAGTTTCACTAAATTTCAAATTAAACTTCACATAAATTGAGAAAACTGCATTATTTCCATTTTGAAAGAGTTTAGCTGTTTTGGTGCATAGAAGGTTTGGCACCCAGCGTGGCACCCGTGGACGTGCGCTGGGCTCTTCAACTTTGCACATCATGGATAGGCCTCTGGCTTTTCTTTGGAGAGGTGACAGCTGCATGCTTTGTACAGTCTTCACTCCTGTTAATCTGGTAATATGAAAAATGGATTTAGGATGAAAGTAGTCACTGGAAAGGGAAATTGATAGACAAGGTGGTTTAAACCTAGCCCAAGGTTACTGTGTGTTTTTTCTTAAGGGGGCAGAAGAATATCCCCCAAAAAACTGTGATCTATGGTGGCAGCTGTGATAAATGAGGTGGGTATGCTTGACTGGCAGGTTTATATGAAGGGTTTTGTATTGTGCAGCATGCAATATGTAACAAAGCTGGCTTTAATAGTTTGCCTACTGGGCCTCAAAGACTTTCAGCCAGTTGTCACAACAAGAGTTTCTTTTCAGAATATGTTTGTAGTGCTCCTTCTCTTCGTGTTGCTGAGGCACTTATGTGGTATGTGGGGTATACAGCTTACTGTAACAGATACAAGGCTTAAGAATAGTATAGGTTTAAGGCTTTCACATAAACATAGGAACAGTGAAAAACAGCGGAAGTCTTCAGAAAAACATTCAGAAGCAGTGTGGTTATGGGCACTTGGATTTTTTTGGGGGTACGTGATTCCCTGATAGTAGGTTCTCTGGATCCAATATACCTCATAGAATATTCTAAGAGCTGCCCAGGCACGCAATGGTATGCCATGTCCAGATGTTGTCAACATCTCAGTGTTCTCTCTACATCAGATCTTAATCTAGGACAATGTAAAAATGTTTAAGGAGACAGTAAGTGGAGGAAAAGCAGTATGTTTGGTGCTTTTTCAAACGCCTTGTTTCAGCTGTGTTCTGCAAACCCATGTGTTGTGAAAAATATGCAGAAAATAACTAACGTTGTATTTTGCTTCAGTCAAATTATGAAATGAGGGAACAGGTTGGCATTCCAGTGCACAGCTGAAAGTTATGGGGCAAGGAATAATAATTTAGCAGGGATGCTCCTCTTTCTAGCATTAAATCAATCAAAATAATGGTTTGGGTTCAAAATTCTCATCAGCAAAAGTTCTTCCATGAACTGAAATGGAGAACAGGACAACCTGTTCATTTTCAGTTCCTGTGCAGTGAAAATGGTATTATGAATCAGTTCCTGAAAGCTGCTAGAACTATCAGGCACAATCCAAGCCCTGCAATCTATTTTGAAACATTATTCTCTAAATGGCAGATTTTAATACTGCTCATCATCATTTTTTCAACTACTGGTTAGTGTTTCTGAGATGCAGAGCTGTGATAATGACCTTTATTACACAGAGTCTGGTGTAACAGCTCAAGCATTTTTTCCAGGGCATAATGGATGGATTTGATAGGAACAGCTTGCTTTTAGGTTTAGCGTTGGAAAAAGTAATTATTACAAGGTAATTGCAGTGCTGCTGGTTTTGTTTTGAACATAAGGTGACTATTCCAATTTAGGATGAAATCTGGTTAGATTTTGATAAAATCCCTAGTAAATATGCATCTGTAAGAATCATGCTGTGTCTGATAAATATCCTGCATCTATAAACGAAAGTTGTAGTGGAAACCAAGCAAAACTTCATGCTTCTTACATTGGTCAGATGACCCTGGTGCTGCACAAGACAGGTGCTGAAGGGAAAAAGACCCTGGATGCTGGTTAGAAGTTTTGTTTTTGTTTTTTTTTCCCATGACATGTCAGCTTTTAATTTTGCATGGTATTTGCCTTATTCTATATGTTACTTTTTCTTGCTTAAAAAGTAAAATATTAACTTTTCGTGGTTCGGGAATGGTATTCTCCAATTCAGTAGTCTTGCTAAAACCATGCCACTGCTCACTTCTGCCCTCCCCTTCCAACTGGAAGCACAAAAGGCAAAGATCATCAGAGGAGCTGCCCTGTGACATAGGAACTGGCTTTCTGACTATTTATTTTTTGTAATTACCAGAAACATTAGAGTGAGCATAGAACTACAGGAGCTCAAGTAGTCTCCTGTATTGTTCACTAAATAGTAACATCTTTGTGATGTCATAACTGGCTATTGTAGAAATGATTACAGGGTACCAAGCAGAATTGTGACTTAAAAGTGTTGAGTAAGAGAAGAAACCAATTAAAACTTGTAGGAAAAATTGTCATTTTTTGAACAATCTCAGCAAGAGAGATATAACTATCTTGATTTCTTCCTAAAGTAATATTCTCCAGGTTTTTGAAAACCGTCAAAGTAGCAGTTTGCCCTTGCGAAGAGATACCCTTGAAGTGTGTCATATGATGTTGTGCAGAACATATGCTGTAGAAGCACAGACATTTGGAAGAGCCTGTGGGACAGGTGAATTAAAAGTGTTTGTGAATCTCCTTTATCAAATATTAGAAGTATTACCATAGAGAAGATAGTTCTCTGCCTGTATAAAGCAATGGGAGGCAGATACTTTCTGTTCTTTCCAAAATCAGATCTTAGGCTGCATCAGTCTCTTTGAAAGGTTTGCTTCTGATTAACTTCACATAATTTGCACAGCGTCTACTTCATGAAGTTCTGATTTTTTCTTTTTTTTTTTTTNTTGTTTTTTCTTTTTTTTTTTTTTTTTTTTTTTTGGCAAAACCAAGTTCTACCACTGAACAATTTTAAAGCAAATCTATTGTATTCTTTTTTGATGAGGGAAAACAAGAATATGGCTTTACTGACTTTAAGAAGTCCAACAATACTGAAAAAATAGCACCTTAATTACCTTTTCTCTTCAGGCCATAAATTAGATAAGTATGGAGTCTGAAAAATGGTATTTTTGTAAAGTGCCAAATATCTTGAAAATAATGAATTTAGTGTAATCCAATCAACAAATATTCCTAACTTTGCTTCAGGTTTAGAAGTATACTTTTCTTCAGCTAAGAAGTATATTTTTAATTGAAGTGTGAGTCAGAGACTGGTCCCACAGTTATCTGTGTAAGACACAAGGAAACTGGAGAAATCTGTAAAACTGATTGAAGTTCAAAACTGTTCTAATGAATAGGTTTATCCAGAAACAACTGGTTTGTTTTATAAGGACAAAGAGCTGCTTTTTTTTGTCTTCACAAATTAGAAGGACTGCTGCCACCGAGACTGGGACACTTTCTTGATAGGTCAGTGCTATTTAAAGATCACACAAAAAGCTGTCAAAGGAATTTCACAAAGAAAGGGCATACATTTGACTCTCTACTGGAGGTGACCAACCACAAATAGAGTTTATGTGGAACTTGTAAGGAATGTGATTAATTTAGGAGGTCAGGCATGGAAAGAAAAATAGGAACACCTGAATGTGGTAACACTTTGTGTTTAATAAGCACTTTGTGTGTAATAAGCGGTGTTACTTGTAACTGTGAAAGTCATATTCTGAAGCCTTTAACTTAAGATATTTTGATGTGACTTTCAAAGAGTCAGAGCTAAAGGATATGGAAATGATAATGTACTCCACAGCAGAAGTTATTCCTAGGCTTTTGGTTATGCAAGCTCTGGAATGGGGCTTATCAGTCTTATAAAACATACAAATTGTTAGAATGACCAGTTTAATATTAGATTAATAGCAAAAGTAGAGCAGGATAAGTGGGAAACATGCAGTGTGAAATAACTAAGAGAAAGTTGTATGACCTTCAGTTAAACAAGTAATATTTTCCAAAATTAGCGGTTACTAGATTTTTCTTTAAACCAAAATAAAACTACTAAAAAGAAATATTTTGAAATTTTCCAGTTGATCACAACTTACCATATACAGCTACTTTATGTTTCATTGTTTGCTAAAATAATTTTAAAACTTCTTGAAAATATTTTGGAACATATAATTGTGCAAGCAATATTGTACTGCCTTTGTTTTATGCTGTGGTAACAAAGGCTTTAACTTTTCTCTTTTGAATTCTGCTTACCATTGTATGTACTCCTCGCCATGTTCTTTCAGCTTTCAACACTTTCATTTTTATTAACTTCATGAATTATTGTTTACTTCTTAATTCTGCAGTCTTGGATTTCAGTGTTCTTAGGTCTTGTTAGTACTAGAGATATCTGTATCCTTCATTAAGTTAATGTAGCAGCAGACCTAAGGGTGGATTTCTGATTATATAGTGCATTTTCTGAGATTGAGACACATCAGACTGGATGGCTCCTGCTTTCAGCTATTACTCTCATCAGGTTAAAATTGAGTTTTTTTGAGTATCATTTGTATATAATGACTTCAGGTTTGATTTTGAACCCTCTGGCATCAATGATTGTCTGAAACAGATAATACTACAGTTAGATGAAGTCTGGATTAGTAAAGTATCAGATTGAAATATGGGGTATGCAGGTTCTCTTTACTCTTAGTCCAAGGACAGAACAGTGATGAGACAGGTGCTTCATTTCTGTGTGCTGGACTTAACCTGCCTGTAAAGTAGGCATAGCTATGCCAGTGCATGTAAAGTGCATGCATTAGATGTTTAAAGCACTGTAGGAGAAAAGTTACTATTAAAGGCATGATTCCTGTGTTATTTCTCTTCAGTCTAGTCTTGGAAATCCCAGTCTAACTGCTGGACAACTGCACTCTTTAACACTGTTGTTTTTGGGGTTTTTTGTTTGTTGATTTTGCTTTGTNTTTTGTTCATGAGTGTCTTGTTTTATTTCAAAATGAAGAAGCAGCTCTGTTCTTTCAAAGATGTACATGTATACATGTAGTATAAAGAAAACGTGGTGTTTTGAAAAGCCTTATGAAACAAGTCAGATCAGTAATCTAAAAATGGTGTGGAAGTAAACAGTTCTCTTCCATCTAAAAGTATAGGAAGATAAAATATACAGATGTTAACTCACATTTCTAATTTTTAATCCTCTGTGAAGGTGATTCCCTTTTTCTGAAGTTCTCTCTGTACATTAGAAGCACACTTATGGAATAAGGAGGGTTGGACAACTAGAAATTAGTGAAATACTGATAACATCCAGTTTTGAGTAAAAGATTTAATACCAACTTTATTATGCTCCTAGTAAGTAGTAGTATGAAATTAATTTCTTGTTAATACTTTCAAGTATAGCTCTTCTGTTGCAAGCAGTGCTAAGGTCCTCCTTGATCCTCCTAGTTTGTCATATGAAGAATTACTGCTCAAAAAGGTGGTTTTGACCTTACCTTATGCTGGTGTGGCCTCCTGCAGTAGCTGCCAGCACACCAAGGTTCCAGCGAGGATTGGCAGAACAGTAAAAGAGAACTAAACTCTCTAACCACAGCGAAACACAGGACTGTAGGACAGCAAATAGCACTGTAAAGAGAAACTGGAAGGAATTTCTTCACAGGCTATAAAATCTTTGATTCTCTGTTTCATGTCTCACCGGTTTGGGCAGGGGATGTTCCCCTGTCTCCAACTACATTATTGGGTGGCGGTACTGTAAAACAGAGAGTGGCTGCTATTTGCAGGGGCTTGTCTAGTATGAACAGAAGAATAAAACCAGTGTAATAGTAATAATTAAATTAGTATGGAATAACTCAGGAAATTGTGTGAAACAAAAATATCTTTGGTACTTTATCCATAGACTGAAAGGAAGCCAGAAAAGAAACACTACTAAACCATAGCAAACATAATAAAATAAGGGTGGTTGTTTTTTTTTTCCTGAAGGAAAGCACTTTTTTTTTGAACTATACTATTTATATAAAGTAGAACATGTCTAGACTTGGAAGGAAGAAAGGTTTACTTAGAAATATCCAAAAAGTACGTCTGTAATCTGGAATGTGTGAGAACTACATCCCTGTTTCAAATCAGTAGGAATCAAAAAACCCCAGAATTTTTGACATCTAGGCAAGATTGTAAAAGATGATGATATACTGACTTGTAACTGTTTATTCGAAAAGGTTACCTATGACTCAGTTTTTTAAGGTCCTGTGTGGTGATCAGATAAAAAGGATGTGCAGTGGTCAGTTAGGAAGGTAAAAGAAGCCAGAGTACAAGTGATTTTGGACGGGCTTAGAAGATTATGCTATACTGTGTAAAAGGGGAACTGTAATTAAGGTCTCCAGGTCTAAATCATGTATACACACAAGAAAACATCTAAAATGAAATAAAATCATTCAGACTCAGCCACTGACTATACTTTTTGCTACATTCATGTGATGAAAGGGTTGTGGGAATGAGGGGTTTTGTTTTTTTCCTTAGGATGAATTTAAATAGTTGCAGGCTGAGATTCTCATTAACGACAAAAACATTAAGAGGAAATAACCTGTATAGCACCTATGTAACCTGTCGAATGAATAGACCTACAGCCACAATTACTGAAAGGCTTTCATGTGCAAAGTGTATCCTCAAACTTTAAATAGAAGTGTTAGAAATCAAGTCCATCTGATAACGACTCGGTTGAAAATATTCACAGCTTCCAGGTAAAAAAGCTATTTTGTCATCAACGAATGGCAAATAATTGATTCAGTGGAAGAATGGTTACTCAAGAGTTTAACTAGATGATTTAGTATCCTGTAGCATAATTCTTCATATAGCACATCATCATTTCATAACAATTTTGCTTTAAATACCCTGTACTTGCCTTAAAAAATTTATTTCCCCCTTCTTTTTATTTTGAAAAAGGGTTGGTGTATAAGAAGATTTGTTTGTGGGGAGATAGAAGCAGCCACTCCTCTCCATAATTTTTAGGAACTATTATTTAAATCGCTTTTTAAAAATTCTGTTCATGTCTTGAATGGAAACTTTAATTAGGTTCTGGGTGCAAGTCTTGTAATGTAATGCACAGTATACACAGAAGCACAGAGGCTTCTCATACCAAAAGTGTTAAATTGTTTTTTTCATAATAACTGTGACCTTTTTAAACCATTTTAAAATGAGCTTCTTGGTTTCTTAATTTTAAACCAGATTATATATAAAACTCTGTTGTTCTCCTTTGGAGGAAGTCCTGCATAATTTAGTAATAAAACAAATATGCTTTGTTACACCCTTTAAAATCTCAGCAGTTCTAGCTCATATCTGATGTGCATGGGTACTGCAGTCACTAAGAGATGACACAGTTAGTGTCCTATAGCGCATTTCACATTAATCTATACAATTCTAAGGGAGCTGTAAAATACATAGTACATGCCTATATTCTTTTCTACAGAACATGTGTGGTGTAACTTGAATCTCCTGAGGAATCTGAGGAATGGTCTCTCCCTTTGTAAATTAAAGGCAAACAAAACAAAATCCTCCCTACAACACTTATGGTCCATATATTGACTCAGATGGAGACTATACCTAGTTGTGATTGCATTTAATATAATGAAAATGCACTTCTTTACTGTCTAATTGAGAATTAGGATAGCTTTATAAGTCTGGTTTTGTGTCCCTGAGGACATTGCTAGTGAAAATGTAAAACCCACATGGTCTCCACAACTCTCTCCTAAGACCATGTTTTTGTCTTGGAAGTAACACAGTGTAATATGAGATACAGCAGTTGCCAAGGTAACTGTTCTTTTCTCATTTGATAGCAGCAGGTGAATGGTTGCCTGGATATCCACAGTAATTTGCTGGGGCTCTAGTAATTCACGAAGGATGTACACATTCTTTTCCAGCCTTGTTTTTCTCTCACAGAAGCTTTGACTAAAATCCCAAGGTACATGATAAGTATTAAAATATTATTCAATATTATGAAATAATTATTCTTCCTTTAGTGCTGTGTTTTTAATATTAATATTTTAATACTGTTTTAAATGCAGAATATTAGACCAAGATCTTTTTCTATTATGATAGTTCTTTTCAGAAGAACTTATATACTGTTTTTTTTTTTTTTTTAATCTTGGTTTACTATTTCAGAACCCTTCAGAAATTTAACTAATTAACACCATATTTAAATCTGAAGCTAATGAGACAAATCCTGCAAGCGGAATTTCTGGTTTGTCTTTATTGCACTTTCCTTCAGTGAAATCAGTAAGATGTTTGAAAATAAGACTGGTCTCTCATTCTAATTCTGCTGCAGCATTCTTCTGAATTTAAAAGGAATTACACCCAGCAAAGAGGTGTTCAGATTTTATGGATTTTGAGAATAGATGCGAAAGTTCTCATGAAATGTGACGTAATAATTACTTTCAGTGATTAGAACCTAAGCTGTCAGTGTGTCATAATTAAGTTTTAGGTTTACTGTGTAAGACTTACAGCTTTATTCAGTCTGTTGGCAGGTCCAGAAAGAATCCATTGCATTGTTTATACCACAGTTTATTAGCTTATTACATACACATAATCAGAATGGGAAGAAAATCTTAAATTTGGGACAAACAGAATGTGTTTTAGAGGTTTCACTTGTGCATAAAATTGACCATGCTAGCCTCTGAACACGTGATATATATGTGGCCTGAATTCCAGCTGTTAAATACCTCAGAACTGAAAAATCTCCTCACGTAATCTCTAAATTTAGCCCTATATGTGAAATAGAATTTCCTAAAGAAAAATATATCTTCACAATTCTGTTGCTACTATTAATAATACCAATGTCCCCAAATAACAACATTACAAACAAGCTGGAAGTACATCAGTAACCAGCTAAATAAAACTATCAGCTATATTTATGAAGAGAAGGACAAGACAGGATCAAACCTGTTCCACCTAAGAATTAAATACATACGCTCAGTGGAACTATTCTGTATACTGGCAATCATGACATTCTGAGAAATTTGATGGAAATCTTGTATTTATTTAATTTCTACAGGTTTTTTTCTTTATGAGCACTTGATTTTTGAAAAGTAGAACTAGTGCTGGAAATGAGTCTTTTAAAGCTGACAGTGAAACTACTTTATAACAACAGTTTAGTCTGCTTTCTTTCAGTTACTGAAATAAAATGGAAGGTGTGCCATTGTTTTATGGGATAAACAGTTCTTGGCTCAGAAGTAAATTGTTTCGCCTGTCTAAAAAGGGGTTGGGGAACAAGTAGATTTGTTTTAGGCATCCATCTTAGCCAAGACTACCATCTGACGGATAGACTCAACATCTTGACATCACTGTAAATGTTAATGTTAGCTCTGCTTTGTTTTGTTAGCCTTGTCAGACACTTATTCACCAATAGTACTTATTTAAGTAGATCAGACTCTTAGAATTAACAAAACTACTGTAATTCCCAGTCTGAGGACACATTTTTACTGAGGCGTGTAGCTTCAATCAGATGTGATAGCTGTTTTCTTCTCCCTTCATGACTTGACACTAAATCCTGTAGCTCAAGTGAATGACAGCAGTGACCCAAGCACAGCTCTAAGATCCTGGATTGACTTAGAAGTTACCGAAGTGCAGCAGTTTGTAACTCATAAACCTCTGCAAGGCTTCTGGAGAAGCTTTCATTAAAATTATTTTTTAATGTTTAATTATTAAAATGAATTTCTCTCTCTTCCTATAAAGATTTCCAAATTCAAGTCTGTTATTAAATGAAGGTGAACCAAAAGAATGTTAATATAGCTGCTAGTCGTTTCTGAACAATAGAAAGAAAATGCCTTATTGATACGTATTTCTTCCCTCTGGTTCTACATCTCATGTTTTTGATTTATAAAGTCTTTCATTAGTGAAATGGGATGGAAAATGCAGTCCTTTTAAGCTGACAAACTAGTACTCCTGTTTATTTCAGTAGTGCAAAACTGACTCTTCATTATACAATATATTGTTGACCCTTCTTCAACAATACCCTCTTAAAGGTTGCAACTTCAGTATACAGTTAAATGTTAAAAGCAAAATTAACCCAATGAAGCATAAAACAACAAACAAAACTGAGGGTACTTAGATCCTCCTAAAGTTGCATTTCTCTGTGGTAATTACATTATTTTCTCCCATAGGTGTAATAGGGCTTCTAGAAGCTGTAAGTACCAGGCATGTGTATTCTTCAAAGTGACTATTGTTGCAGAGGTGAATCATCAAATGTGTTTTCAAAATTCTTCTTAGTTTATAGAAGTAAAGGTTGGCACTTGCTGGAAATTTTAACAGCTCTGGAGAATTAAACCTGTGAAAAAAACAGGCTTGGGAGTCCAGAAAATAGCTTTGAAAGGATTCAGTATTAAATTTGAATAGAAGAACCACTGAATTAAATTTTTTCTTAATTATATGCTTAAAGTTTGGCGCTTTTTGTGTATGCAGAAGCTGCAGAACAGATGTAATATTTACAGAAAAGATTAACAACATAGTAGTATTTGAAAAGATATCTTGTGACATGAGTGATCTTTGTAAGTTGTTATTTTACAGCAAACTGCTCAGCATCTCACTTCATCTGCTCTTCTTGTGGCTGAGTTTTGATATCTAAAAGGATAGGTGGAGGTCCCTGGAGAGCATCTGCTTGAACAACCTCTTTGCAGAAGAGTAAAACTATAAATGTGACGCTTTCTTAGGTTAGTTGTTTCTTCCTTAAAATAGGAGTGAAAAGGTTTTCAGGCTACAGGTTGAACTTCTGTCTCTTGGATCAACAGCAAATCAATATCAGATCAATTAAAAGTATGTCTGAATGTCTTTTAAATTTTCTGTAGTGTTTCAGTGCAACTGCTTTTATAAACACTTTTTTTCCTTATTGAAATGATACAGAAGTAATTTTACTGGCTATAATCCTTCCAAGGTAAATTAGTTTGAGGTGGAGGAGAAAGCTGTGAGAGAACAAGTGCTTGGACTCCTGCAGTCTAGGAGCAGAAATGTATCATCTGAGCTGTTTTAGTTAGAGGAACTAAAGTAGTTAGCAGAAGTGAGTCCTGTGAGTTAAGAGGCTGGTTAAAATAGATTTTAAAATAGAGGTAGGTTAGAACAGTTTTGGATAAGTGGCTATAGTGAGGCAGTCGCATGTTTAACAGCAGATTGAATTGAGCCTTGTGACGATCAGAGCTCCTAAAACCTGTGTCTAGAAATAAGCTGTGAATGCTCTTTTACCAGGCAGTGGGAGCCCAGTGTGTGTGTTAGGGCTTCAATGCACTGTGGCAGTAAATAATGCTATGGACTGTGTGTGAATACCTGACTCTTATAAATGGAATTTATCAGTGTAACTGGTTTCGAAAATGATGATTTTAAATAAGGGATTTGAAGTGAGTAAAATTTTTCATTGTGCTTGTGATGTACCCTTTAAAAAACCAAGCTACTCTGATTAGAAAAAAAAAAAAGGTTAAATCCCAGTTTGATCTTGTGTTGGTCCAAATGGCCAACACATACAAAAAAAAAAAAAAAGCTGGTAAAATCCTACTTTGAGCTATTTTGACAACATAAACAGTATTTAGGGACTTAAAAATTGAATGTGTGCAAATGCCATCCAGTATATTGTAAAACTTCATCTCCAGCTTTCAGTAGGCATTCTCAAGTTCTGTATATTGTGGCTAAACACAATCCAGGCATTTATGAGTGCAGATGGTGTTTTTAACCAGCTGTACCACTGTGATGTAAAAGGAATTCCTTGTAACATAGAAGGGCACCTCATCAGCTGAGGGGAATGCAAGGAGAAGCGATCTAAATGAGCCCATAGAAACATCTGTTGCAGTCATAAATATATATGAGTCTGTTCAGCTGTATAGAATTAAAATTATGTTTCACTAACACTTATTTTAATAAGCCATAAAAGAGATTGCATTGCAAATTATAGATGCTGACTGAATTTTAAAATCAAACTAATGCTTATTTTTGTGCTGCATTTTCACATCGGGATAACACTGTGTTTCCCTTAATAAAATTAGAAATAAAGCAATTTGGCAAAGAAAGTAACAGGCTTACCCTGTATTTTTTGTGACGAGTCATAGTTTGGGCTAGAAATGATTAATAAATTCAAAATATATTTTGTATATTACTCTTCACTTAAGAAAAAAAAATTAGGAAACTATCTCCTCTTTATCCAAGTGTAAAGTCTCTTTCACATTCCTGTCATCTTGGAACTAGCAAAAATGGCTTTTTTAGTGAAAAAAGCTCCTCATGGTCTTCAATGGTTAATGGAGTAAATTAATTTATAAATTAGGTCAATTGTTTTGCAATACTTAGAGTCTTAGAGAGCTCTTGTCAGTGCTGGTAAGGTCATGATGAGTTTCTGTACACTTGAGAGAAAAAAGAGAATGAGTCATACCCATATCCCAAGGGTGGGATTGTTTCTTAAGTCTTAATGGCAGAATTCCCATTCACCTAAATAGGACAAAATTCAGCCTCTTTTCATCTCTTATATTTCTTACCTGCAAAATAACTTTCTTAACATATTTTCAAAGTTGTGCTTCTGTCAGTCCCCTGTAATTTTTCTTTGTGTTTTTTTTTTTTCCAGAATGATCTTGCAGTTTAACCCTGGCCAACAACTAAGCACCACACAGCCACTTCCACTTCTCCTCACCACTGCAGTGTAAAGTAAGAAAACTCTTGGGTTGAGATAAAGACAGTTTAATAGGGAAAGCAAAAGTGTGCACACACAGAGCACAAGGAATTTCTTTGCTGTTTCCCATGAGCTGACAGGTGCTCAGCCATCTCCAGGAAAGCAGGGCTCCATTATGTGTAGTGGTTACCCGGGAAGATCAGTGCCATCACTCCAAATGTCCTCCTGTTCCTTCTTTCCTCAGCTCCATATGCTGACCATGATGTCAGGTGATATGGAATATCAGCTTTGGTCAGCTGAGGTCAGCTATCCCAAATGTGCCACCTCCCACCTTCTTGTGCACCTACAACCTCCTTGCTGGTGGGGTAGTGTGAGTAGTAGAAAAGGCCTTGACTCAGTGTAAGCACTGCTCAGCAGTAACTAAAACATCCCTGTATTGCCCACAGTGTTTTCAGTATGTATCCAAAACAGAGCCCCATACTAGCTACTGTGAAGAAAATTTACTCTATCCCAGCTAAAACCAGCACAAATGGCGAATTCCAGTCTTCTCTCAAGCTGACTACTTGTGTGCCCTCTTTAGAGTGGCGAACTCCACTGATGATGATTTTTTATCCATTAGCCTATTATCATTTTGTTCTACAGGTGTAGCTTACTCTGATTTTTGATGCAAATACTGTCTCCACTTACTGATCGCCTTCAACCAAATGTATCATGCGCGCCATAACCTATCTATCTCAGTACCCTAATCAAGATCCATTTAAATGCGACACAGGTTTTATGTCTGTCTGGACTTGCCAATCTAACTGACATAATTTGGATTTATTAGAAAAGTTCTAAATACTGTTACACTCTCAATTAAAAATAAAACTCCTGAAGTAGTCTGAAGAACATACAAGTTGATATTTAGCAGTTCAGTTTTTAAAATAACCCATTTAACTATAAATACTGTCACTAATACTTGAAGAGCAGATTACTTACTTGCAATGCTTAGACGTGTATTGAAACTGTTATCTCAGAATATTTGAATAGTGATTTAAATGAAACATTGAAATGTATTAATCTTTTTACTCCTCATTTAGGAAGAATACAATAATGAAAAAATTAATGGTCTGAAATTTGTTTCTGTGCGCTACTCAGAGAGAAGCTTGGATAATTCTTGCTCCTGAAGGACTATTTCTGTCAGGCCTTGTTATGCTTGACTTGTATCATCCTTGGGAGCTGCTCTGTCAAATTGATGTTTATTTGATATATATTTAATTCTCTTCAGCAAATTTGTCCAAACACATGCATCATGTGCACGCATGCCTTCGTGTATGCTAAGAACATAAGCAGAAAGGGACACTGGGAGATGCCAATCTATGTTTTAGGTAGTTGTGGCTGACTGTGTGCTGATAGGCATCTTCAGCTTGAGTGGCACCTTCTACTAACATTCACTGGGTCCTGCCTCAAGGTGGAGCTGTTATATTTGCAATAGAGTCAAGACTTGAAAAGCATTTTCTTCCCCCAAATCCTGTTTCTGATTTGAATAGATGTGTGAGTTCTATTGGCAAAGAAAAACAGCAAGCCATTTTCCTCCCCCTCAGCAAAAGCTGGAGTCATCAGTGTGTCACGCAGGTGGATGGGCCTACAACACTGACTTTTATTCAATCTGACATCACCTTTTGTAGGTTCAGGAAGATGCATACCTTTCACTTACAGTAGGTATCCAGCAGGATTATGACAATATGTGCATTCCAGCTGTCAAAAGCAGTGCTGTTCTTCTTGTGGCGCTTTGTAATTGGGAATGTTTTCCCATAAGACAGTGTGTGTGTGTGTGTGTGTATTGTGTTCTAATTAAGACTATATGAGACAGTGATGGCAGGCTGTCAAATCAATGGGACACTGGGTATATTTTAGTCTTCATGCTATAGTCTATATAACCTTTTAAGGACTCTGTTCCCTCGATGTGGTAAATAAATGCTGAATGTTTTATTCTTAATAGGCCTTGGAGTAATGCGTTCCACATGGCTTTATTGCTGGAATGAGACCCTCTTATCACTAAATACACAATAGTGACATGAGGTCATTTCAGCATGAAGAAATGCATAAATATCATAGATGAATGAAGTCAGTTTATTGCGAAGTTTAGTTAAACAGGAATACCCTAAAGTAAGCCTTGGTGGGAACTTTTAGGAAAATGAGAGAAACCCATAAATACTTAATCTAGTCATCTTTGACCTCTCAGTTTAATTACTGTGAATGCCTATCTTAGCTGGATCTGTGAAAGTGATGCTCATTTCCTGCTTATTTTTATTTCTTTGTCTGAGAGTATCTTTATTCTGGTAACTTAGAACATTGACTATAACTTGCCTTTCAAAAGCTTCTTTCTTCAGAGTGTATGAAGGAGATTGGGCCAAGCCTCTCTCTTAACAGGTGTAACAAATGACCTGCTTGTAGTTCATTTTGTGTGAAGTTTACCAGAAGTGAGAAGAAATCAAATTAGGCCCAGAACAGCTTGTGCAACCTGGACTGGGAGCAGGTCTGGGGGGCTGTCTGATGGGATGGGTACAGAGTGCCCACTGCTGTGGGGGTTCACATTTTGAAGCCAGTATTCTATACAGGGTTGGGTGACATCTGTTTTGTTAAGACATTTATTCACAGAAAAATGAGGCTTCTAATTGCTGGCAGTGTTGGTGAAATGGGATTCAATTAGCTTTGCCTGGCACAAAAATGGAGAAAAAGAAACATTCTTGAATGGTGAAACATTTTAGTGTTCTAAAAACCAACATTTTGATCATTTGGGCCTAGACTGAGAATATGGAGACTTGAAGATAGTGCACAAAACTGAAGACAAATTCCGTATTTATATTCAAATCTTGGTTTCAATGGATGTTTTATTTGCATATTAACCATGAATGGTTTTGTCTGTTTTTTTCCAATTGCCTCCAAGTATTTTATTTTTTACCTGTTACTTGGAACTTTTTTTATTGCTTCTAATACATGTATTGATTCATGCAGGGAGAGAACTCACTTCAGGTAAGTACCCTTCATCACTGGAACAGATTGGTAAAAAACAAAAGCAACATTGATTCATATCTTTGTGATGTAAATGATAATTCTGCTTCAAACCTAATTCTTCTATTAAAAATTACTGGGAGGAAAGTAGTTTCAGCTGGTTGAAATATTCAATTTTCCCTAAACATACTGGGCCTGAAATATGAATAAGGAAGACTGAAAATTGTGATAGTTTGAACTTTTTGATTGTTTGTTTGGGGAGCACTTACTCAGGAGGAGTTAAACCTTGTGTTGTGGAACTAGTCTGTTTACCTTAGTTGGTGCTGGTTGTCTTGCCTAGTGTTTTTCAGAGTATTTAGGGACATGTTTAATACCCTTGATGAAAACAGATGCTGGACTTCTCTGCTATCTGGAGTCCAAGGTATTTGGCTGTGCAGTCAGTTCTCCAAATTTACTTCTGAGTTTTCTATGTTTTTTAGGTGCCCTGGGCCCAGTTTTTGAGAAACTTTGGTTCTTGCCTCATATGCTGTTTGTGGTTCTTGGATGGTTCATGTCTGTTCTGAGAAAGATAACTCCTTATAGCAATATTTAAAGTTATTTGAAACTGATTGGAGGCTGTCTGGCACTCAGAGCACAATTTTGTCAGTTTATCCTAAGATAAATTAACTGAGAATTAACTTCAACTTGCTTTCAGACTGAGAAGCAGCTGAACACAGCCTTGGCAGTTGCCAGCACTGTATTGCAGGATGCTGATGATGATGGTGATTATTATTATTATTACTACTGCTATTACTACTACTATTATTATTGTAGGATGTATGTATGGGTGCTTCCTCTTTTTTTTATAGGTAAATTTCTTAATTTTAGGGCTTGAGTCCAGAAGAATGAAAATTAGTGTGGAATAAACCTTCTATCCCTGTCCCGTCTTTCTTCTCACCTTATGATGAGAACGATACTTTCTGTCTTTCTGCTCAGCTTTTCAGAAGTACTGCAGATAGCTGCATTTAAAAATCAAACTTTCAGTCCCATCCAGTTTCAGTCCCTGCTGTTGCTTCTCTATGCTGGTTCTAGCTGGCAGCTTCAGCTCAGCTCGGGTTGGAGTGTCTGGTGTTGTCAGCAGCAACTTTTGTTATCCTCTCAGCAGAAGTGATCTGAAAAACATGGCAGAGGAAAGAAGATGAGCTGAATAAGCTTCTAGCCAGCTAATAAGGGCATGTTCACAAATCCAGCAGGGCTTGAATGTCTGAAAAGCATTCCAATGCTCACATTTCCTGCGAAGGGCTTGCTGCTGCCTTTCTGTCAGACAAAGGTATGTCATCAGGAGAGAATCCCTAAAATTTATGAACTGCAGACTCACTTGCATTTTTCAGCCTTTACTGGTATTTTATATATATGGATAAAGAAATGAATAGAGTATTCAAAACACATCCCCATTTTCTTTAAACTTTCTGGCACATTTCAGTTATTAAAACCCAAAAGAAATCTTAGAGAATAATTTAATAATGTTGAGAGACTGAATTGTTTATAAAATTGAAATATAGATGACAGCCAAATTGTCCTGGACTTGTCCTATCCCTCCTCTCTCAATTCAGGGTCTCTATCCTCGTCCTCCTCCAAATCATTTTCAGAGAGAATGAACTTGGGATATTTCTTTGGGATTTCAGCAAGTTGTGACACTCTACAAATATCAACTATACTTATTTGAGATGAATCTGTACTGGATATTATGATGCTTTAAGAATGTATATGAATATCGGAAAGTACTGTATTTTGTGCCCATAAGAGTGTGGGTACACAGTTGCTCTGACACATACTGAACAGATACCACCTGTATAGAAGAATAGATCCTATACAGAGCACTGTCGTGTGAATCGATTTTCCTGAATGAATGCCTTTGGCATAGCAGAAAGAACTAGAATCTGTAGGGAAAAAGACCCTCAAACAAACATGTAAAGTGAATTCTCTAGGAAATGTGTTTTAATACAGCTGTAATTTTTTATTTGTGCATCACACATATAATGAACTTTGTTAAGTAATCCTAAAAAAAAAAAAAAAATTAATCTCATAGGTTATTTTTTCCATCGGTCAGGCTGTTAGAATATCTTCACACTATTTAGAAGTTCTGGAAACATCGCTTTTATAACCAAGATAACATTTCTTGAGCATTGAGTTACCCGGTTCTGTTCGTGCTCTTCTGCTGTGTCCATCACCAAGTTATTTGTTTTCCTGATCCGTCCCTATGGGAACCATGTGGTTTTAATTACATGTTATGACGTGGGATTATCTTTTTGCTTTGGCAAGATTGCTTAAGGTCATTCCATCTCTGTAATGAAAAAATATGTATTTTTCAGTTGGCATAAAAATATTGTCAAACAATGCACTACTGGTGATACTTCTCCTAAATTCTGTTAGAGCGGTATTTCGGGACTCTTTATTTCTTCTTTGGGGTTTATTGCTGTTGTTTTTAAAGTATTCTCATTCAAAAGTCTTCCTGTACTGTGCTGATGTGGTGGATGAAGGCAGTAAATATAGTCATCATGGAAGATGTAAGCAGAAGTAGAACTGCATTTTCTTGCAGAGGAGGAGAGGAGTAGGATGAAGCAGCATACCATTTAGGATTTGAAGGGGTATTTCAACAGCCTTTGTATTCAGAAGTTTCAGATTTCTTAAAAAACCCCTGTGTTCACTCAGCACAGCATACCCTCAAGTTGTAGAAACAGTGCTGCTCACAGCTGTTTATGAATCAGAACTAATGTATTTAGCAGTAATAATGTTAAAGAAAAATGACTGGCACCCTGTTTTTCCAGGAGGCATTTGTTTGACAGGTAGACCTATTGGGAAGCTGGCAAAAAGTCAGAAGGAGCACTGGAGGTAATGCATGGTCAGAAGGATGCCTAGAGGCAGTGGCTGTATCTACTGACTCTTCTTTTGACTCCTCCTCTTTCATTTTGTGATTTAGTGACCTTTTATAGTTCAGCAGACAAGGGAGCTAGCTGGCAAATACATCAGTGGGGCTTCAGAGACAATTTTATTTCAAGATACACAAAGTACCCTAGTGGTGTTGAGGGGAGTGTGAAAATCAGAACATTTTTGCCCAGGTGTTTCTTGTATGGATTTAGTCACGTATGTTGCCACAGGTAGTGTCAAAGCATTCTCTGAGTGCAGAGCTTGAAAAAATAGTTATGACCAGTATTATTCTGGAATGTACTGTCTGAGAAATACATTAAAGCCTTCAGAAACTGAAACCCTTAATGGAACTTGCCTGAGCCTTCTAGTAATGAGTAATTTTCAAGGTTATTTCATAATATTTCATATCAAGGTGAAAGTTGATACAATTTCAGTACTATTTCTCTTTATGCTGAGAGAAATCTGCTAAAGGTAATCGGCTGAGGAAATTCTGTAAGTTACTGCAGTTTTTGAAATAAATTTCAGTCCCTTTCTTTCCCTTCTCTTGTTTGAAAGGTTTTACGGGACCTCAGCATAATCCTTGTACAATAAGAAAAGAGGGAATTATATTTAGTTTCTTAAATTTAACCCCTTGAAGAAATTAAGATTAAGAAATTAGGATTAAGAAAGATGTCATGGCTTTGAGTTTGTGTTAAATTGCTATAGTTTTTGTAATAAAGCAGCAAACCTATGTTCTTCTGGCCCTCTTAACCACATCTTTCAAAAAAAGTAACCTTACTTTTACAATACACTGAGGATAGTAGAGGGTGTGAGTGTAGGATGAGTTAGTGTAGGGTTAGTGCATCCTTTTATGTTAAGTGTTTGTCTAAGCTGACATAAAATGAAAATTATAACAGTTTCTATCATAATATCAATGTATGTGTTGTTGTCTACTTAGGGAGAATAGAATGACCTCTTGATTTGTATTTTATGCCAGAAAAATATCAACTATAGTTTTGTAGTTGCATATTTCTGATTATTTGTTAACCTGCAGAGTAAAAAAGGCTGACATTACAACCAGGTTTTACCCAATAGCCTCATGATTTCATGTCAGTCTTTAGTGTTTTCATGAAATTATAGGTTGAAAAGTTAGCATTTTCTTGCATGTAATTCACAAGAGAATGAAACATTTAATCTATTTTCTTTTGTATGTCTATTAGTTAAGTTGGAACTAATTACAAAAGATCATGGATCATGACCTGAAATGACTTGTGTATTTCTAAAGTTGCTTTTTAGAACAAGAAGTATTTCTGTTGAGACTTGCCATACATGTTCAGACAGAACAATCAATACAGGGATTGCTATGCTGTTGGTCATACTTGATTTCTTAACATTACTGATCTATAAGTATTAAGCTATCTTTTACAAAGCATGGGCTTTATACGGAGATTAAAGTTACGTATGAATGAAGTGGGATTGTTTTACACTTACAGTGTCTTAGCCAAATGATCTAAGCCTGTGGTGTCCATACACACACTTGCTCTGCAAGCTCAGTTTAACTGCTCTTTCATTGATAGGCACTCATTGAGTAGGTGTAAATGCATTTGCAGGAATTGTTTTTTTCTCATTTTGTGTAATCTCAGACCTCACTGACTTTAGTTGTAATCAATGATGTTCACAGATTCTAAAGTCAGGTACATCATAAAGTGTATTCCAGTACTTTCTGATGACTTTAACAGTAGGCAATAGTGAAATCTAACCTAACAGTTTAAGGACAACAGTTGTCACATCATTATCCTTTTGGTAATTTTACTGTAGAAAGTGGTTTTGCCCATGCATGTGTTAAAATCTCTCTTGAGCCCTTCTGTACCACTCAATATGTACAGAAAACCATGCCTCTGATGATAATATATATTTTGAATCATATTCAAAAAGAGAATGTAGAGGAAATTAACTCCATTATCACAAGCTCCTGTCACTTGTCTTTTGTAGTTAGGCCAGTGGACATTGTGTTGCTCAGAAAGGAAAATTTCATTCATTTTCTGATCTAATCAATTGTAGTATTGCAACATGAACTAGAGAACAACTTATGTTTAGTTAAGTACTTGTGTGTTGATGGGAATAGCATTCTACTATCTTTTTCATTGTATTTGAACATTTTCTGTTAGTGGAGAAAACTGTCTTTCAACGGCTTGAATATCAGGTTTGCATGCATTCTCTTCAATAAGCCAGAGTTAATGTCATCACGAAGTTCACCTGAAATGGTCTTCTAATGGAGGCTTTCTTTGTGTGCTATTTAGTGATTTGCTTTCCTTTTGCTATTTGCATTTGGGTTTTGTTTGGTTTATAATTTTTGGGAAGATTTTTCAAAACTTTGCAAATGTGTTGTAACAACCTGTAACAGTCAAGCTATCCTGTGTTTAATATTGTAAGTTTTAAATTTTATTTTCCTTATTTTTCTAAAATCAGCTTGAAGTGTAGTGTTGTTCACACAATGAAATATTTTGGGATCACATCATTTCAGAATGTTACTGTCTCACTTTGCCTAAGCATTTGAACAGCTGTCTTTAGTAGTGTAATGACCTCATTGCTCAAGTATTTGCTGGATTTAATTCCAAATTTCCACTTAGAAGATAACCTTACTTTGGAATAATGCTTAAGACCTTATATGTATTTTAATTGGATCAGTATTTTAAGTCTATTCTAATTTTTCTCTAAGGAATATCTCA
The DNA here is from genome assembly GCA_013397975.1 of Machaerirhynchus nigripectus. NCBI lineage: Eukaryota > Metazoa > Chordata > Aves > Passeriformes > Dicruridae > Machaerirhynchus > Machaerirhynchus nigripectus. The sequence goes on from VZRQ01001805.1 coordinate 1,805,284, forward strand.
GCATATGAGAACAATTTTTGATGACTCACTGTAGGATAACATTTATGCACTATTAATTGAACAAACTTCTGAATCTGTAAAGTGAATGATGCAAACTACCAGACTGTTATCACAAATGTTACAAAAATGTATCAAGTAAAAAATTATTAACTTGTTAATAGCTACCTTATTTACATTTTTGGCCTTTTCCTTTCTTCTTTTTTTCCCAGAATTCAATTATTGCGTACCCCAAAAAGAAGCTTTTTATTTTATTATTACTAAATATACTGATTTTTATTAGTTTCGGTTTGAATTGTTTTATTGAGTGATTTGGGTGGGGTTTTTTGTTTGTTTTTTTTCCAGGGGGTGGGTTGTGGTGTTGCTTTGCTTTTAGTTTTATCAGGAGCAGTCTAATTGCTTATTTTATATAAAAGTCACATTATACACACCATAAATTATTTAGTTATGCGTGGATGCTTTTGTCATGGATGCTCAGCATTGTCTCTTATCTGTGTTTAGAAATAAGCAGTTTGAATGTTGTTGACGTCAACTAATCTCCTTTCAGTTTTCATTTCTATTTTTAATAGGATATGACTTTTGCTTTGTTCTCTAGATTTTTTTGCTAATCTTTTATTTCTCCAAAATATCCGATATCCCTACTCATAAGTGTATGGATTTCTGGATATCAGTAATGACTCACAGCATACACGTTTGTGGAAGTCATAGTGTAGTGGGTGGCTGTGAGTTTTCTTAGGTGTGGCTTTTGGTTTGACTTTTTTTTCTGCTGGGTATAGGCAAAACCAGAAAGTTGATGCCTGTGTCGTGGTTGGACACTGGCCCGATGCCAGACACCCACGAGAGTCACTTGCTCACCCTCCCCTGCCACAGCTGGGCAGAGGAGAGGGAAAAAACTTAACAAAGGCTTCATTAGTTGAGATAAGGACTGGGAGAAAACACTTCAAGGGCAAAAACCAGGCTTAACTTA